>NMUG010002161.1:0-16437 GCA_002855965.1 Monotropa hypopitys | reverse complement strand
AATTACCTTAATTATATATAGGGGTGTTATAGTTGTCGTTTATACGCAAACATACAAAAAAGAACGTGGATACGATCATAAAAAAGCGAAAAATATAGATACTTAGTAAAAGATTGAAACCATAAATAGAAGAATTAGAAGGAAAAAAAGAATAAATGATCAACCAACATCATCTTAATGCTTGTTTATTATTAAAAAAAATTAAGATTTTGAAGCCACTTCGAAGAATAATTTTAGATCAAAACTTACTAAAAATTGTTCTTTTCCTTTCTCTCTATTTCTACTATTCTTTTATTCTTACTTTTTTTTTGTTCAAAGTTAAAGAATCATAAGAAAAAAAGTTATATTTGATTTAATTAAGGTAATTCGTTAATTTTTAATCTTTCTTTAATTATTTGTAAAAGTTTTGATGTTATTTCATTACTGTAAACGGAAATCTTCATTATTTATGTAATTGAACAAATAAATTACAATTGTTTAATTAAGTTTGAAATTTTATTCAAATTAAAAAAAATATTTTCTCACACATCTGCACTCAACACAACCAAACAAGAAACAGATCCTACAGCTTACAAGCGGTGGCGTTGTCTTCTAGTCTACATCCGGCGGTCAGTTCTGCACCGAATCATCACTTATTCCTCCGAGTTGACTCGGAATCCTAGCACATTCCCCGACCCCCTCTCTCTCACACACAATCGTCAGCGCCGTCAAGCATTCTCAATCTCTCTGTCGATACATTTTGTGCAATCCGTCGATTTTTTTGTAATCATGTCGACCATACCTTCTTCATCCACCGGAGTTTATTCTTCTACAGCCGCCGATACTTACATCGACGCAGAAACTCTCCGTCGAACTCGAATTTTGTCGAGCAAGCTCTACTTGGACGTGCCTTTCTCTAAGGTTTACCTCCCCATCCCCTCACTTCTTTCTACGATCTTCGTCGGATTTCGGCTCTTCTGATTGAACTCTGGTTTTGTTGTATCAGGTTCCTCTTGTCTACTCCCAGTCCTACGATATCTCGTTTCTCGGCATTGAAAAGCTGTACCATACCTAATTCTTCTCTCCGCCTGCGCATGCTGACGATGGATTTTTTATTTGTTTGAATTAAGTCAGGAATGAGAAAAAGATTGTAGTCTTTATCAAAATCTATCTACGATTCCATATGTTTGTAGGGTAAAATATATACATATATACATGAGGCGACCGATCTTCTAAAGAACAAATTTATTCATAAATCATTGCAATACAACAGAAATGAAATTACAGAATTGAAATACAAAATAGAAGTGCAAACCGAATTGAGCTTGACTCTGTCTTTAAAACAGATTCGTCGCATCCGATGGGTGTTGAGATTCTTCGGTGTTTGTCTTCCACGATAAGACGGTTTTTAGACCACTGCCTTTGGAACACCACAAAGGCAGCCTTGGCGAACTGATCAAAGTACTTGGCTCTCTCTCAAGAACAAAAATACAGAAAGTGTTGATAACACAGATGTGTTGATAGCACAGATGTGTTGTGTGTCGATAACCTCTTAGCTGCTGCCATATAAATACAGGAAAACATATACGGATTGGGCATCAATGCCCAATAGAATGACATAAAGGTTCCCCAGGCAGGTTTTAGGGGCAAAAGCAAATTCTTTTGGAAGGGGAAAAAGTAACGTAGCACATGGGTTGGTTGCTTCTTGGGAGCATACGAGTTGGTTGCCCCTTGGGACCTTCCAACTGTCATAGTTGCCCCTTAGGACCTTCCAAGATCCAATGCATTCACAGTCACAATTTCCAACAATCCCCTACATGAATGGATTTGGTGGACAACATGACGCTAAGTACAAAGAAGACTCTGAGAGAGCATCACAGATGATTGCTGTATAGGATAGGTATCTTTTGGCCTTGAACCTTCACTTGTGAAAGCCCATCGGATTTACTAGCTGACCATTGAACATGATATCTTGAACTGTTCTACCGTATGTGTAAACCGAGTCAATGAACTTCACACAGTAACTTCTTCTAACACAGTTCAGTTCTTACTGTTGGGTTCATTTTGGCCATGAAACCCTTGCCTGGTTCTACAAGTATTTTCTCGAGAATTTCGCCTTTCATAATTCTCATAGAAGCGGCATCACCTCATACTCACATAAGTGACCTCTTATCAATTAGTATCTCAAGATACTTTGCTTGGCTCGCCAACGCATAAGAGTCATTAAAATCATAAGCTTATCCTCACACATATCACTGTCACACTATAAGAATGGGGTTGGAGAGATATTGTCCTCAGTGATCAATATCTGTCTACACGCAATTAGTTTGTCCCATTGAACCTAGATCTTGGGATCTCCAGTCAACTAGGTTGAGTTTCCATCACGGTAGCTTTTAACGTCATAGGCTTTAGCCCCATTCCCATCGATGCTTTGTCAACTAGCTCTCTGTTTAACCCTTTGGTTAGCGGATCTGCAATATTGTCTTTTGATTTCACATAATCAATCGTGACAATTCCACTTGAGAGCAGTTCTCTAATGGTATTATGTCTTTGACGTATATATCTCGACTTACCATTATACATATTACTCTGTGCTCGTCTAATTGTCGATTGACTATCGCAATGGATGCATATTGCTGGCACAGATCTCAACCACCTTGGAATATCTTCGAGAAAATGGCGTAACCATTCTGCCTCTTCAGTTGCCTTATCTAAAGTAATGAATTCCGATTCCATTGTAGAGCATGCCATACACGTATGTTTGGAAGATTTCCAAGACACTACTGTACCACCCAAAGTAAAGACATATCCACTCGTGGATTTTGAGTCTTTTATATCAAAAATCCAATTTGCATCTGTGTACCCTTCTAGTACTGCTGGATATCTGGCATAATGCAGTCCATAATCACGAGTGTACCTCAAGTATCGTAACACTCTAACTATAGCTTTCTAGTAGTTCTCCCCTGGATTACTAGTATATCTACTCAGTTTGCTAACAAAGTAGGCTATGTCAGGCCTTGTACAACTCATCAAGTACATCAAACTTCCAATTATCCTTGAATACTCTAGTTGGGAGACACCCTCACCAGAATTCTTAGATAAATGAAGATTTATGTCCACAGGAGTCTTGTCGACATTTGTATCTGACTTATTATATTTCTCCAGAATCTTCTCAACGTAATGAGTCTGAGAAAATACAAATCCAGTAGATGTTCTGGTAATTTTCACACCCAGAATCACATCTGCAAGGCCCATATTCTTCATGTCAAACTTTGAGTTGAGCATGTTCTTGGTAGATTTGATAATCTTATTATTACTACCGACTATAAGCATGTCATCAACGTAAAGACACAATATCACATAGCCTTCAGCTGTGTCTTTCACGTAAACACACTTGTCACATTCGTTGATTCTGAAGCCACTTGACAACATAGCATTATCAAACTTCTCATGCCATTGTTTCAGTGCTTGTTTCAGACCATACAATGATTTGACTAGTCTACAGACTTTTCTTTCCTTAGCAGGAGCATAAAACCCCTCAGGTTGTTCCATATAGATCTCTTCATTCAGATCACCATTAAGGAAAGCTATCTTTACATCCATTTGATGATTTTCCAAATTGCGTAGAGCTTCTATCGCAATTATCATCCGGATAGATGTTATTCTCGTAACAGGAGAATACGTATCAAAGTAATCAAAACCTTCTTTCTGCTTGTATCTTCTGATAACAAGTCTGGTTTTATGCTTATCTATTGATCCATCTGCATTCATCTTTCTTTTAAAGATCCATTTGTAGCCAAGAGGCTTACATCTTGGAGGAAGATCTACCAGTTCCCATGTATGATTCTGCAGAATGGAGTCAATTTCACTCTTGATTGCCTCTTTCCACGTTGGTACTTCTGGAGAGCTTACAGCTTCCTTGAAGTTCTGAGGCTCACTTTCCAACATATATATTTGAAAATCTGGACCGAAAGAAGTTGAGGTTCTTGCCTTTTTACTACGTCTAGGCTCAAGATCTTCTTCTTAGTCTTGACTGATTTCATCAACAGTCTCTAGAGTACGTTTAACCGAACTCGATTCTCTAATGAATCTATAAGGAAATACATGTTCAAAGAGCGTTGCATTCCTAGATTCTATTATTGTATTCTTGTGTATATCTGATATCGCAGATTCATGCACCAAGAATCGATATGCACTGCTATTGTGTGCATAACCGATGAACACGTAGTCTACGATTTTCGGTCCTATCTTTACCTTCTTAGGTATAGGTACTTGTAGGAAGGCATTCGACCATTCCAATGTCCATACAGAGTTTTGTCAAGTTTTTTTGAGGAACTTTGTTGAGGAGATAGTTTGTTGATAGAATAGCTTCTCCCCACATGTTCTGTGGTAGCCCAGAACTGATCAACATTGAGTTCATCATCTCCTTCAATGTACGATTCTTTCGCTCAACAATCCCATTTGACCGAGGAGAATAAGGTGCAATGGTTTGGTGTATAATACCATATTGAGCACAAAAGTCACCAAATGGTACTTCATCTTCTCCACCACGATCACTGTACAACATCTTGATCTTTCTGTCAAGTTGATTTTCAACTTCATTATTGTAAAGAACGATTTTCTCTATGGCTTCATCTTTGCTCTTCAGCAAGAATACGTAGCAGTATTTCGTGCAATCATCAATAAAAGTAATGAAATACTTGTTCCCTCCTCTGGTTTGTACAAATTTCAGATCGCATATATTTGTATAGACCAAACCTAGAGGTTCAGTGCTTCTTTCCAACGTCATGAAAGATCTCGTCATCTTAGCTTCCACACAAATTTCACATTTGTAACTTTTATCAATGTGGAATGCTGGAATGTGGTCCAAGTTAATTACCTTACGCAAGTTGTCAAAATTAACATGACCTAATTTACCATGCTATAAATTGGAAGACTCAAGCAAGTAAGTAGAAGGGGCTTTTATTTTATTCATGCTACTAGAGCCTGAATACATAGTCATTACATTGAGTTTGAACAACCTATTAGACATATAACCCTTCTCTACAAATATACCAGTTTTGGTGAGAACCATCTTGTCTAACTCAAATACTATATGAAAGACATGCTTTGAAAGCAAAGACCATAAATTAGATTCTTCCGTATCTCTTGTACATACAGGACATCATTGAGAGTCAGCTCTCTTCTTGAAGTCAATTTCAGAACAACCTTGCCCTGTCCATCTATGTCAGATGTATCTGAATTTCCCATATAGAGCTTTTCTCCATTCGTCAGAATCTCAAAAGATCTAAACATCTGCCTTTCAGAGCAGGCGTGATGAGTAGGCCCACTGTCCACCCACCATTCACGAGGATTAGAATCGACCAGGTTCACCTCAGACACCACAACAGACAAATTCATGTCTTACATTCCTTCCATCAGTTGAGCATGTTGATGTTGTTGGTTCTGTTGCTTGCGTGACTTGCGGCAATCAGCAGAGCGATGTCCAACCTTATCACAGTTGAAGCATCGGCCGAGAAACTGACTACTCTGTTTCTTACCAACACCTCCCTTAGATCTCAACTTGTTATCCTTGCCCTTATGAGCCTGCCTGCCTGAAACTTTCTTCTTGTTACCAACACCTTGGCCTTGTTCAACAACATTTGCTTTAGGCACAAAGGATGAATGCAACGTCTTGCCCATTCTCTGATTCTGTTCCTCAATTTGGAGTTTGGTGATCAGCATCTCCAAAGTCATCTCCTTATTCTTGAACATCAGATATATCTTGAAACTGTTCCAAGATAGAGGCAATTTGTGAATCATCGTAGCCACCTGAAAGGATTCATTCAAGACCATCCCTTCAGCCTTGATTTCGTTCAGAAGTAACTGAACTTCTTGGACTTGACTGCTCACAGTTTTTGTGTCCACCATCTTGTAGTCATAAAGTCTGCCCACAATAAACTTTTTGATTCCAGACCCCTCAATCTTGTATTTATAAGGATTCCAGAGTTCCCTAGCCGTCTTTGCCTCGTAATAAACTCTGTACAACGTCATATCTAAGCTGTTGAGAACATAGTTCTGACACAAGAAGTCGGAATATTTCCATGCATCTAAAGCAACCCAAGCATCCCTGTCAGTATTATTTTCAGCAACAATAGGGGCATCTTCCGACAGGAACCTTGCAAGATTCAAGGTTGTGAGATAGAAGTACATCTTCAATATGACTGAATGGAACTTTAGGCACCGCAGAGGGGATAGCCATTGTCGCAGGTGGAGTTCCATTCACATTTCTAGCTTGAGTTTCATTTCTAGTCGACATTTTCCACTAAAAAATAAGAACCCAACAATAATCAATAACTGATTGTATCCAACGATAGACAAATCATAACATAGTCCAACAATCTAAAATTTTAAACAAGAACAGTCTATCACCCGCTTTTACCGAATGTACACCGGGGGTCCCAGAGGGCTTGCCCCATGGCAGGGGTTTGGGGGCAGCGCCCCAAAACCTAAACGGTATGCACAGTTCTCTACGGGAGTGACTATGCCGAGCTGAATACTCTTCAGTCGCACTGGGATACATAATAGCCGAGCAGGTTTATGCCACACAAGGTATTGCCGAGCAAGGCGTAGCTGAGCAGGGCACAGTCAAGCAGGGCAATTGTTGAGCATTGCTAAGCAGAACAGAGCATAGTCGAGCATAGTATTTGCTGAGCATAGACGAGCATAGCATTTGCTGAGCCGAGCAGAGCCGAGCAGAACATTTGCTGAGTAGAGAAGAGCATAGTATATGACGAGCAGATCGGAGTAGAGTATAGACGAGCAGAGCATAGTCGAGCTAAGATGGGCATACTGATCTGAGACCGAGCAGTGTCAAGGCAGATGCTAAGTAGACTGCTCCCGAGGCTGTACAGACCTTGTCTGGTCAGATGACCATTATGGCTGACCGCACACAGTCACAGCCGAACATAATAGTCTCAGTCGCGCACGACTGAACATATATATATACTCAGAGACTATTTTTTCCGCATAGGAGAGGTCATTCCCATATAGGAAAACCCATTCTCGTGTTGAGGAAAATTAGATCTGAGTAGGGACACTAGGTGCTGAGCACAACAGGAGCAGAGCAGAGCGCAACCAGTGCCACGTTGGGTAGGTAATTGCCGAGCTGAGCACACAAAGTACCGCACAGACAATATAACACCCGCACAAAACCTTTCAGATCGGGAAATAACATAGGAGCTCGGGAAACATCCCAGGATCTCGGGAAACATCCCATGAGCACATGGAACTTCTTTTATACCATTTCGACTCATCTCTGCAATCAAACTGTTAGTACATAATGAAAAACTTATTTGGATCGATCAGAACGAGAAATCTGTTTTAAGTTTGTAGGGTAAAATGCATACATATATACATGAGGCGACTGATCTTCCAAAGAACAATTTCATTCATAAATCATTACAGTACAACAGAAATGAAAATACAGAATTGAAATATAAAATGGAATTGCAAACCGAATCGAGCTTCGCTCTGTTCTTAAAACTGATTTGCCGCCTCCGGTGGGTGTTGAGGTTCGTCGGCGTCTGTCTCCCAGGATAAGACGGTTTTTAGAGCACTGCCTTTGAAACACCACAAAGACAGTCTTGGCGAACTGATCAAAGTGCTCGGCTCTCTCTCTCAAGAACGAAAATACAGAATGTGTTGATAGCACAGATGTGTTGATAGCACAGATGTGTTGATAGCACATATGTGTTGTTGTGTGTCGATAACCTCTCAGTTGCTGCCATATAAATACAGGAAAACATACTGGGATTGGGCAGCAATGCCCAATAGAATGCCATGAATGTTCATCAGGCAGGTTTTGGGGGCAAAAGCAGATTCCCTTGGAAGGGGAAAAAGTAACGTAGCACATGGGTTGGTTGTCCCTTGGGACCTTCCAATTGTCATGGTTGCCCCTTGGGACCTTCCAAGAGCCAATGCATTCACAATCACAATTTTCAACAATGTTTAGATTTAAAACTGATACGGATATTGTAGAGGTGTGTAGGAAACATTAGCGGACTATAGGCTACATGTTGTAGTCGACGGAATTGGTCAATCATGTCTATTATTGTTTTAGTCTCCATTCCTTAATTTATCGATTGGCTTGTATAAAACGCATAAATAGATCATTATACTGACACTAGTGCGCTATGTTTTAGGGTTCAATTAGTTTAGTAAAAGCAAAACTTTTAAGATGAATCTTCGAGGATTTGAAATATTATTGGGGGAAAAGATTTCTTTTGCCAAGATTTTGGTTTGCAATGCAAGTCTAAACCATAACATATTTGAAAGTTGGAACGTAGTTTGATAACTTTGCATAATTGCATTTCACACCAACTTCTTGCCTATGTATTTGGTTGGGCAAAGCCAGGATCTTGAAGGCGCTCTTTTAGTGAAAAAAATCAAGTTCATCAACTGCAATTCAAAGTTATGAAGCATCAAATGATTTCTTTTCAATCCTTTGGTTTGAAAAATTTCCCGTCTTATTGGAAAAAGATAAATAATTGTATCGCATTAACTTCAAAAATTTGACACTTTTGGTGATGGTTGATGGGATTAAGTTCCTGCCACTGCTTTCTTAACACAGCTCTAATTTTGTTTTGATATAAACTACAACTTACATTGTCATTAATTGTCGAGTGGAAAATGGTAGTACTAGTAAATTTGGTTCTGCATTACATTGCCCTGTAATGTCCATATGAAATGATAAAATTTTCACGAGGATATTCATTGGCCGATCCATTAAGTTGGGATCTCAGTTGACTTTTTCTCTTGAGGTTGCAGAGTATGTGTGAATTTGGTTAATGATCTAACTGTTTGCGTAACCACTATTTTTTATGAATGTAGACACCCTTTTGATTCTTCTAAATGGGGTCGAATCTGCCAGTTCCTCATCGTGGATGGTGTTCTGAACAACAAATGCATAGTTGAGCCTCTCGAAGCTACAAAGGAAGATCTTCTAGTGGTAGACGCTGCGTTTCTTCACAACTCTTGCTCCTTTAGTTTTGGTATTTCTGCCTTATACTGATCGAAGGATGCTGCAATTGCAATGTAATTTCTTTTGGGCTTCAGAATTGTGTCATGTTAATGCTAGTTACCAATACGTCTCTCTCTCTCTCTCTCTCTCTCTCTCTCTGTGTGTGTGTGTGTGTGTGTGTGTGTGCGCGCGCGTTAGGTGTGAAGCTTGATCTTGTCTTGGAGCTTGGAAATCGATATGGGCTTATTTTCTAAGTTTTGGAGCATTCCAGTCGATAGCACTCGCGCGAGTGCTGACCAGCGCTACTGATGCCAGACTGGGCAGTGGGAAGCACGCTGGGAGCACTCACGAGGTGCACGAGCACCACACATGTGCTGTTGGAGCACGAGAGCGCCGGAAGAGCGTGTATGGCGGTGGGCACTGTATGAAGGCATTTTTTATTACGTTTTTGGTATTGTAATTGTATCGAATAGCCAGAGAGAAAATTTTGAGTTATCTTTGAGATCCTGTTACTGAGAGGGGGTAGAGTTTAGCTAATGATTTGGTGTGCGATCTCTTGTAACTCTTTTCATTGATTTCATAGTGAAACACCTACAGCTACCCGTTGACATACGATCAAGTTCTTTGCTTGAATCGGAACCACATGAATCTTTGTGTCGCCTGTGTTTGTTTGGTTTACTTGTGTTCTTTTTCTATTGTGTTTCTGCTAGGAATATCGTGATCGTACATTTCCGTATCATATTATTCACCCCAACTGGTATCAGAGCATCCAGGTTTGTGAGGGATTATGGCTACAGAAGAAATTGGAAGAGCGACCGACATCGAAAGGTTTGGCGGATCAGATTATGGCTACTGGAAGATGCAGATAGAGGATTACCTCTATGGGAAGGGTCTTTATTCACCAATGGAAGGGATCAATCCGGAGACCATGAAGGATGAAGACTGGAATACCTTGGATCGAAAGGTATTGGAGTTAGTGCGGTTTACATTGTCTCGATTAGTTGCGTACAATGTTGTGAAGGTTACAACCACTAAGCGTTTGATGGACGTCCTCTCAAGTATGTATGAGAAGCCTTCTTCTAACAAGGTGCGTGTGATGAAAAAGCTCTTTACTCTCAAGATGGTTGAACATACTCATGTTGCGAGTCATCTTAATGAGTTTTGTACTATTATCAAGCAGTTGTCTTCTGTTAAGATTGACTTTGATGATAAGATTAGATCTTTGATAGTTTTGGCATCCCTACCCAATAGTTGGGAGGCTGTGAGAATGGTTATGAGTAATTCTGCTGATAAAGATAAGTTAAAATATGATATTCGTGACTTGATCTTGAGGCGATGAGGTTCACAAGCGTGACTCTGGGGAGTCTTGTAGTTCTAATTCAAGTGCGATATTACACACTAAATCTAGATAGCGGAATACAAACAAAAATTCTGGCAATAGAGGTAGATCACAATCAAGGAATGACAATGGTAAATCTAACTCAGGGCAGTCTGAATCGAAGGAAATTGCTTGTTGGAATTGTGGCAAGACGAGTCACTACATACGGAACTATAAGGAATCGAAAAAGTAGAAAACTGGTAATGCTGAGAATGTTGTCACAGATAATGTTGATGCTTTGCTTCTATCAGTTGGCAGTTCGATAGATTCTTGGGTGTTAGACTCAGGAGCATCTTTTCATACCACAGCGCATCAAGAGGTTATCGAGAACTATGTTGGAGGTAACTTTGGTAAGGTGTATTTGGCCGATGGTGAGGCTTTGGAGATTGTGGGTATGAGGGATGTGAGGATTCGACCTCCGAATGGGTCTAGGTGGACGTTGCACAATGTTCGACACGTTCCTAATCTAATGAGGAACCTTATTTCCGTGGGATAGCTTGAGGAGGAGGGATACATAGTTACTTTCACCAACAGTCAGTGGAAGATTGCAATGGAGGCAATGGTTGTGGATAAAGTTGTCAAGACAGGAACATTGTATATGACGTCAAGCATCAGGGATACAATTGCGATTGTAGACGCTTCTGTTGGTGGAAGACTATGGCATAACAGGTTGGGTCACATGAGTGAAAAGGGGATGAAGACTATGTTGACCAAGGGAAAGTTTCCAGGTTTGAAATCAGTTGATTTTGGCTTGTGCGTGGGTTGCATCCTTGGGAAGCAGAAACGGGTCAGTTTTGCAAATGGTGGCAAGGCACCGAAGTCAAACAAATTAGAGTTGGTTCACATGGATCTGTGGGGGCCTTCTCCAATTTCGACACTTGGCGGTTCTAGATACTACATCACCTTTATTGATGACTACAGCAGGAAGGTATGCGTTTATTTTCTGAAGAATAAATCTGATATTTTTGAAACCTTCAAGAACTGGCGAGCCATGGTGGAAACAGAGACGAGCCTGAAGCTTAAATGCCTAAGGTTAGATAATGGTGTAGAATACATTGATGGAGGGTTCAAAGAATTTTGTGCTAAGTTTGGGAAAAAGCTTCAGAAAACTATTCCAGGGACACCACAACATAATAGGGTGGTTGAGCGCATGAATCGTACCTTGAATGAGCGAGCAAGGAGCATGAGGTTGCATACTGGGTTTCCAGAAACACTTTGGACAGAGGCGGTGAGTACTGCAGCTTACCTGATAAATCAAGGACCATATGTTCCTCTTGATTTGCGCATCCCCGAGGAAGTTTGGAGCGGTAAGAGGTAAATATATCGTTTCTTAAAGTTTTTGGTTGTATTGTATATGTTCACATTGATTCAACTGCTCACAATAAATAGCCTGTTAAATCTAATAATTGTGTTTTTGTTGGTTATGGCGGCGATGAGTTTGGTTATCGCTGTTGGGATGACAAGAACCGGAAGTTTATTAGAAGCAATGATGTTTTCAATGAACAAGTGCTATATAAGGATAGGTTGAAGACAAAATCGGAAGTTATTGTGCTAGATGTTGAGAAGACTAAGGTTGTTGATCTGGATGATGTTTTTGGGAGTGATTCTGAGCAGAGCTATGATAAAGGTGACACAGTAGTTGTTGATCTTACAGTCTAGCAGAGTACGCTAGTAACAACCGTTAGGAGATCTTCAAGAACCATCGGACCATCACAATGGTTTCACCTACCTTGAACTATATTTTGCTCACAGACAAAGGAGAGTGATAGATTCACTATTTTGTATATTTGTGCCTAGTCATCTTCATTTTGTCATAACTTGCATATTAATTTCTAAGGGATCCTCTGATGTTGCGGGCAAGGTTGTTTATTTGCGTTCGCATGGTATTCGTGTCATTTTGGCCTACTTGGAGGCTCATTGCATCCAACAAGCTTGCAAGGATTTCATACCATTGTCGTCCCACTCCTGGAGACGTTTTCAAGTGCCTCGGGCAAGCTCGAGGGTGGCCGGATTGAATAAAGACCTGATCCGCCAACAAAAACCAATAAAACAAGTTCTGTTCTATGTCAACCGGTGCAGAGAAAACGTGTACAAGTGCACCAAGCCTCTGTCCAACCAGACATTGCTCCAAAGCTTGGTTGCACCGGTGCAACTATTTTGCCAACCGATGCAAGGGCAACTCAACACCAACCTCCTAGATCAGAACGTGCGTGCACCGATGCATATTCCACTTCAACCGGTGCAAGGCAAAACCAAGTTTCAGATCAGAGGTTGCATGCACCGGTGTAGCAAAACCTTCAATCGGTGCACGCTCAACAAACAACATATTCAGAGTTGATCTCAACCGGTGCAACAAAATGTTGCACCGATGCACGTGGCCCAGAAATGTAATCTTTTTGGTTTTTAATTCCTCATTCATATAATTAATTGTGAGGGACTATAAATAGAACCTTAGAGCTGAAATTAGGGGGAGAACAATAGTTTTTCTTTCTCTCTCAACCTCCTTAGCTCCTTTCTCTTAAGTTTTAGGTTTTAGACTATTTTGGTTTGGATTCTCTTAAGGATTGAAGGTCTGTTGTTTCTTAATCTTGTAAGGTATCTCATTTACTCTCTATTTTCCTTTGGCTTAATATAATTTTTTTCATTATGTTTGTGTTCTCCATGTTTTTCTCTTTAATGCTCCCTTTCTCCCTCATAAATATGAGTGAGTAGTGATTGTGTGGGTAGTTTATGGGATGAATAACCCCTATAACCTTGGGGGAACATCCTTTCTTACTTAATGGTAATTTAATGCTTGTTCTAGAAATTGTACCTAGGATTTATTATTGCTCAAAGTTAGCTGTTGTTAACCCTCTTGATGGAATGTAAGAATGAGTTTTACGTCTTGCCACATTTCCATACTTTAGGCTATGTCCCCCCAAGTGTATGACTAAATGTCTCAAAAAATTCGGGAAGCACTAGAACACGACTTTCGTGATTCTAATGTTTCTATTGCTAAATCTCCCGAATGTGAGGGTTTGTCTACTCTCCACATTTGTGTTTTATTGAAGAAAGGAAGTGAGCCCAATGATAGGGTGTTAGGATTCCATAACCTTACCTACCATTAGTTTATAGTCAAGTTCAATCTCATCCTTAATTTAGACGACTTAATTTCTAATTTGACTTTGAAAGTTGGCGGTCTTAATGCTAGACTTTTGTCTTCCCCTTTTAACTATTGATATAGACCTTTTCCCCTGTGGATCGACCTCAGAATTTCGAGTATTATGCTATGCTCGACCTAAGCCCTACGCTTGGGGATAAGCCACTTTTCTAAACCACTTTTGTGAGCAAGTAGAGAGACTAAATGTTATGACGAAGCCATTCATAGTGTGGATTCAATCAAGTGGGAGTTGGCCATGGAGGATGAGATGAGTTCACTAGAAGACAATCAGACTTGGGAGTTAATCGGGTGACCAGTTGGAAAAAAGGCTTTGCACAACAAGTGGGTCTACCGTGTCGAGGAGAAGCTTGATGGTAGCAAACGCTACAAAGCAAGATTGGTTGTCAAGGGATTTTAGTAAAAATAAGAGAATTTATACCTCGAGCAGCTTGATGTTAAGACTGCTTTCTCCGTGATGATTTGGAAGAAGATATTTATATGGTACATCCACAAAGATTCTTAGTCTAGGGCAAGGAGAACATGATGTGCAAACTGCAAAAGAGTTCGTATGGGTTGAAGCAGGCTCCAAGGCAGTGGTACAAAGTTCTACAGTTTTATATGTGGCAGTGGATTCACGAGGCTTGAGGCATATCATTGTTTCTATATCAAGAAGTTTGACAAGTCTTATATTATTTTGATGCTTTATATTGATGACATGCTTGTTGCTGATTCAAGCATAAAGGAGATTGGTAACATGAAAAAGACGTCCAAACAGATTGTTATGAAGGATATGGGTGCAACAAAGCAAATCCTTGGAATGAGAATAGTCAGAGATGGGGTAAGTGAAACTTTGAAGTTTTCACAAGCCGATTATGTGAAGAAAGTGCTCAAGAGGTTTAGTATGGAGAATGCGAAGCCTGTGAGTGCACCTTTGGCAAGTAACTTCAGACTTACCAAGGATCAGACACCAATGACAAAGAAGGAACGCGGTTACATGAGTCGAGTTCCGTATGCATCAACAATTGGGAGTATTATGTATGCTATGGTGTACACTAGTCAAGATATTGCGCAAGTAGTGGGATTTGTTAGTAGATACATGAGTAATCCAGGCAAACAACATTGGGAGGCAGTGAAGTGGATTCTGAGATACTTGAAGGGTATCACAGATGTTTCGCTGTGTTTCTCGAGGGTTGATTTAACATTGCATTGGTATGTCTATGCAGACTTGGTCGGTGACAGTGATAGTCAGAGGAGCACAATGAGGATTGTCTATACTCTTGGAAGTACAACATGGAGTTGGTGTTCGAGGCTACAGAAAGTCATTGCTCTCTCTACCACAGAAGCAGAGTATATGGCGGTTATAGAGGCTAGTAAGGAAATGATTTGGTTGCCAAGTTTCTTGGGTGAACTTGGAAAAACAGTGGAGAAAGGAGTTCTGCATTGTGATAGTCAGAGTGCCTTATTTCTTACGAAAAATCTGGCATTTCATTCTAGAACGGAGCACATTCAGTTAAGGTATCACTTTGTCCATTCTCTTCTTGACGATGATCAGTTGCAACTTGAGAAGATTCGTGGTGCCGAAAATGCAGTTGATATGTTAACCAAGGTGGTGACTGCTGACAA
Source organism: Monotropa hypopitys (assembly GCA_002855965.1). Taxonomy (NCBI): domain Eukaryota; kingdom Viridiplantae; phylum Streptophyta; class Magnoliopsida; order Ericales; family Ericaceae; genus Monotropa; species Monotropa hypopitys. Next base: position 1,317 of record NMUG010002161.1, on the reverse strand, counting down.
GTTAAGGTTGTGTGCAACCTCTGTGGGTCTCGTAGTTTGATGAGTGTGTCCATTGCTACAGGGGGGTTTCCTATGGTTGAAGATCGATGATTTGATGGAGCCTTCGATCAATATTCAAGTACGAGATTGTTAGGTGGGTACCTTGATCTTGTCTTGGAGCTTGGAAATTGATTTGGGCTTATTTTTTTAAGTCCTGAAGCATTCCAATCGACAACGCTCGTGGAGTGCCGGAGCGCTGACCAGCGCTGTTGAGGCACGCGAGCGCCACATTGGCGCCATTGATGCCCAAATTGGGCAGTGGGAAGCGCACTGGGAGTGCGTGAGCGCTAGAAGAGCGCATATGGTGGTGTATGCTATATTAAGTCGTTTTTGTTACGTTTTTTGTATAGTAATTGTATCGAATAGCTATAAAGAGGGTTTTGAGGTATCTGTGAGATCGTGGTACTAAGGGAGGGTAGATTTAACGGCCCGGATTTTCAAACCAATTATTTTTTTGAAGTAACAAGGAAAGAGAAATAGGGCGTTAACTATTGTTATCCAAGCACAACCAGCTGAAGTAACCATTACACATCATGTGATACAAGAAGGAAACTATGAAAGAGATACAGAGTGCGGAAGAAAAGATACATAAACTGGCTACTACAACTGAAATGAAAGTACAGGGAAAAGAAGTACAAGCAGACTAAGGTGGCAAGCTCCCAAGGATCATGCAGCAAGCAAATCCCCAAGTCCACAGCCACAACAAGCCCTGCAAACAAGTCCTGCAAACAAGTCCTGGAAAAAGGAAAGAAAGGAGGGTCTGAGCAAACCACAACTCAGTAGGAAAACCCCTAACTACTACCAAGCATGCACCTGCGGGTGCGTGCCTAAGTGTCCACACACAAACAAAAACAAAAGGGGAGAAAGGACACCCAACTCACATAAAGGTGCAACACAACCTCAAGGCAAACCCAAACCCACGCACACCGCTAACCGTGTAAGCTAAGTGAGACTCTAACTGCCAAACAATAACAAGGTGCAACCTAACAAGACTAAAAGTGAGGACTACATGAAACCTCAACGATCAACCAATGGTAACGTGCAACTTGCATTCGCCCAAAATGTGAGTTCTTATAATGGGTAGCCCGAAGCGTAGGGCAAAGTGATCGCAGCAAAATATTGTTGGAAAGTCCAAGGTCGAATTACAGAGAGGTGGGGTTAAACAAAGTGAAATGTGCTTCTCTTCGGAGGGTTTTTGATTTATGGCTATACGTGGCCAACGATGAGTTGTTTGGGGTGAAATTACTTACCCTAAGTGGTGAAACTTGAATTTTTTTT
>NMUG010002160.1:0-16437 GCA_002855965.1 Monotropa hypopitys | reverse complement strand
ACCATGGCTCTGAATTGTCTACCCATCCCGAATACCGACCGTCTGGCTTTGCCGGGTCGCTGCAATGAAGATCGTGGCTCCGGCAGGCGCACGCTACGGGCTTGGTTATAACCTGCCGACCACCCCTTGGTTGCGGCGGGAGTAAGCTTCGGGCTTGGTTTTAACCTATCGTCCATCCTATGATTCTAAGCAATTCATTTAACATTATGGCTTCGGCGGGCGCGAGCTTTGACTCGGTTATAACCCGACCGTCCATCCTATAGCCCAGGGCTACCTTCTTATCAATCTGGATGCCTCCTCTTATCGAGGGGCTATCTTATGCATATATCTGGGATCAATCCGGACAACTCTGCATCATGGGACTCTATATTTGGACGGACACTACCCTAATTTGGGTCTCTTATATGCCTCCGGAAAACATCCGGACCATCACACTTATCTGAGGATCTTCTGAGCGACTGACAGTAACCTGGGGCTATTCCCCTCTTTACGGGGCTATCATTTATCCGACCAATCTGTCGGCAGTCAACTATTATCAACACTTATCCGGCCATCCGTATTTAGTACAATCAAACTATTTATTACTCTCCGGCGAGAGGCCTCCCGACACGATTTCTCCGGATCTGCTTCCAAAACCATCATTATCTCATACACACCGGCAGAGATGAGGTAACATTAATTAACATCTTTTCACAACTATAGTACAATACAAATTGTGTACAGGAAAAATAGAAAAGACAACGACATTATAATTGGCCCGAACGGGTAGCCTCCAATACAGCTAAAGACAGCCTCCGGCAAAACCAGACGAGACAGTTTCCGGTATGTTCTGGGGAATTCCCTCCGGCACATCAGTTGGAACGATTGCCGGTATATCCTGGGAAGTTCTTTCCGGCAAATAAATTGGAGCAACTTCCGGTATATCCTGAGAAGCTCTCTCGGGCAAATTCACACCTAACCCCTCCGGAATATCAACAACCGAAATCTCCGGTGCCACCACAGGAGCATCCGATAGCGGGACCGTCGAAAAATAATCATCCAGGAATTCTAGCGGAGGGACTGTGCACTCAGGCACAATCACATTCATCCGAAAGGGAGAGTCTGCAGAAATCCCAACCGTGTCCAGCGCCGTCTGCCAGGCGTCGCGGAAGGCCATGCTATAATCCCTCCTAAAGCCGATCTCATGGGCTTTCGGGCATACCTCGTCCATCTCCCCACTGTAAACTTCCCGGGAAGCTAGAAGACCCTCACTGTAAGCTCTCTTGTCGGCTTTGGCCACCACCTTCTCCAGCCCCTCTTGGCTGACTCCCCCGGTCGTAGGAACACTGCTCGGTCCGGCATCAAACTTCTTCTTCAGCCGGTCCCTATTCGCCGTCATCACCTCGAGCTGCTGACGGAAATATTCTCTTTCAGCTTCCGTCTCCTTCAGCTTGACCCCCAACTGGTTCATATGCCTGGCCCATTTGTACGATGACCGGAGTACCTTCTGAGTGGTTCGGTACAAACCTGAGAGGCTCTGGCAGGCCTACAATTTCATAAAATGATTATCATAATAACAGCCATCATCAGGGGTCCGATAAAGAGAAAACAAGAGGTACCTTTATAAGATTTGAGCCGGCGTAATCGTACATGTCCTCGAGCGAGGTCGGCATAGCCCTCATATCGACCGGAAGCTGCAGCTCCCGGAGCAAAGGGTATGCAACCTTCGGGTCAACCGTAACACCGTCCGTTGTGAGAACCAATCTCTTATCTACCTTTTTGAAATTAGGAGCCCATGGCTCGGGAGGTCCTGGGACGAACGACTGGGGCGGCGGCCGGACATTGTATCTCGATTCCTCCGAAACCTCCAGATTCTCATACTCTTACTTCACAGGGATGAGCTTCGGATGACTTCCGACAGGGGCTTCCTTCGGTGCATCAGCGGCCCTAGCCTGCGCAGGTATCCCATCCGCATCGGTCTCTGGCAGCTCCTGCATTAATCCGCCCGAAGCCTTCCTCTGTTCAATGTATTCCATAATGGACATATACCTCCGGACAGGGGCTGGTGCGTCCGGGTGCTCTCCTAGCTTCCTCTTCCCCCTTGCTTTCCAGTCCTCAAGAAAACTATTATATGTCGGTACATACCCCAGAAGGGTAGGAGCATCTCTACCTTCACACTGCACAAGGGCTGCGATCCGGGCAGGCAACGACGTGGATCTCAAGTGTTTAGATATGGTCAACACGTCGTGACATCCTTCGGTATGTGGGATGGGATATAGATGTTCCTCGTCCAGAAGGAAGCTGTACTCACCAAAGACTTGGAGAAAGATGTTCCCCCATTTTTTCGAGTCCGGCAGCCTAGTAAAAACATCTCCATAAGGCTTCCGAGGAGTAAAGAAATACCGACCGGAGGAACGGTTGCGAGACAATGAGAATAGGCCCATAAGGTCCGGCAAATATAATTCAAGCCCATGCCTGGCACTCAGAATCCAGATGATGCTCATGATCCGGTAACAGTTAACCGACAGCTGGTTCGGTGCAAGATGGAACGCGTGTAAAAAACCTCGAAGGAACAGAGATAAAGGGGACCTCAGCAGTCCTTCGGTCACGGCCATTAGAGGTACAGTAATATGGTCCTCCGAATATGTAACCTCTGACCCAACCTCCGCGATGGTCACGGTGTTCGGAATGTCATACCGATGGGAGAACTCCTCAAACTCAGTAATTCCTCCCCGAAAGAAGCGAAGGTAGGGGTAGGACTCGTCGCTAGCTTTCCTTCGCGACCCTCTTAATGCTCTGGCCGACTGTCCCTCCAAGGCCACATATGTGGGCTCAGCCTCATCGGAAAAATGCCGGACAATGTTGCCTCGGCCACTCCCCGGAGGCTGTCTCGAGGACGACGCTCCGGGCATAACGTTTCTGGCAGGTGACGACATCCTCGAACTAGCTTCAGGTGTAAGCTCCGTGGGAGTTATCTCAAACAAAGAATCCGACTCAGAATGCGACAAAGAAGAAGACAGAACGACTACCTGATCCATGATGAGGCGAGGAATGCAGTTGCCGAAGGATATCTGGCTCTCCGGAAGCTTCACACGCACAGAACAGAGTACTGAATGTCGTTCTGAACAAGCCTATTTATAGGTTCCCCCAAGTACGGGACACAACTATAAACATTAATAATTCTACACATGGACCGAGGCGGTCAGTTTGACCTGCCAATCGGAGCACGACGCATGGCCATCCCTAACTGTCATGTCTAATCAATGACCTGACGCCTGTCAAGTGACGTCAGAGATGACACCGAACAAAATTGACATGACTTGCCTCCGGCAGCATGGCGTCTGGTTGGCCAGTTTCAATCTTTTCCAAAAATTTGGGAAAGATTGAGGGGCTATTGTGGTGACCGGACCCATGACCCAGGAGAAACCCGCTATATTGACCTATCACCCATGCTCCGGACCGAAGACCGTCCGGACCGGAGGGTTCACACACTAACAAACTCATTATAGAACCAATTGTAAGGGCGCCGCCCATAAAGGATGTCCGGACCGAAGGTCCGCAGCATGGCCGACCGCCATTGTCCGGACAGAGGCCCTTCAGTAACCCTTTATCGTCGCTCGCGACTCGTTTCCGAACGGACCGGACCACCCGGAGGACAATCCTCCTGTCACTATCGTGGGGGATCCGCCGAGATACCTCGTCCATACGATTTAACCCGACCCATCAACCGTCTAGGCCCACCATAGGGCCCTCGACGTGCGGCCCACTCAATATTCGTGATCCCCAAGCCAACATTTCCATATAAATACCCCCTATGGGTACTGTTTACGGGATCCTAACTTTTGATCCCCGACCGCTACCGTCCGGCCTCCTCCGTTTTTGCTTTATCCTCTCCTCAAACAGTTACTAACTTAAGCATCGGAGGCCCCGTTGGTCACAACCGACCGGCGGGCACTAACCCTTGTTTTACAGGAGCCAAGCAGGAGGACCCCTTTACTTGTTTGCAGGGACCACCCAAAACGCCGACTACATCCGACTTCCCACATCCGAAGGACCGGCAGCCGAAGAGCACTTCTCCGGCAGAAACAGGTTACCACAATTGTCAGTGATAGGGATCCTAAATTTATATCGAGGTTTTGGGCAAGTTTACAGCAGGCTCTTGGTACATCTTTGAAGTTTAGTACCGATTTTCACTCTCAAACAGATGGTCAGTCAGAGAGGACGATCCAAACGCTTGAGGATATGTTGAGATCATGTGTTCTTGACTTTTGTGGAGGTTAGGATAATTATTTGCCTTTGATCGAGTTTGCCTACAATAATAGTTTTTAGAGTAGCATTGATATGACACCATTTGAGGCGTTGTATGGTAGGAAGTGTCGGACACCACTTTGTTGGAGTGAGGTGGGTGAGCATTAAATTTTGGGACCGGAATTGGTGCAAGTAGCTTCTGAAGGGGTTAAGCTCATTCGAGAAAGATTGCGGGTTGCCCAAAGTCGTTAGAAGAGCTATGCGGATAATAAGCGATGGGAGTTAGAATTTGAAGTTGGGGATCATTTTTCTTATGGGTTTCATCGGGGAAGGGCGTTGTCCGTTTTAAAGGAAAGGGAAAGTTAGCGCCACGGTATATTGGGCCATATGAGATCATGGACAGAGTGGGGGCGACAGCATATCGTTTGGCATTGCTGATAGAGTTGGCTCGTTTACACAATGTTTTTCACGTATCTATGCTTTGGAAATATGTGAGTGACCCAATGCATGTGATAGAGGTGGAACCATTGGAGATACATGAAGACTTGTCGTATGAGGAGAGACCAGTGAAGATTTTGGACCGCAAAGAGCAAGTACTACGCTCCAAGGTGGTTCATTTGGTCAAAATCTTATGGCAGAATCATGGAATCGAGGAAGCGACATGGGAGAGCGAGGAGGCAATGCATGAGAAATATATGCACTTATTTCCACGTATTCTACTTTATTTACTTTAAATTTCAGAGGCGAATTTTTTTAAGGGTGGAGGAGTTGTAATATCCGTTTCTTTTATTTAATAAAGTATAAGATGTTTTAATAATTTTCAAAGAGGATTGGAAAGATTTTTATACTTCATGTTAAGTATAAACCAAGGGAATAAGTAATTAAGGGGTTTGAACTTTATAAAATATGCTTAAAAGAATATAAATATATTAAAAGTGAGAATAATGGCATACAAGGGTAAATTCATGGATTAGTGGAGGGGTAAGGAAGTAAAAGGGTTTAAAATTCTGCATTAGGAGTGTCATTAGGTTAATCTCTCATTTTTGCTAAGTGTGTTTAAGAGTTGAAAGAAAAGGGAAGCTAGGGTTCCAAAGGGGATTAGTGGAGATTCAAGGATTTTGAAGAATTAGAGTAAAGATTAGAAGAAGAAGTCTTATACAACTTTGTTCCTAAGATAATCACGAATCTAATAATATAAATTTTGTGTTTATATTACTTCATATATGGCCTAGATCTAAGTTCTTTTCACTAATCTCATTTTGGGGGGAAAATATAGGTTTAGGAGATGTTTATTGAGATTAGAGGGTGTTTAAGAGTTGGTTAAGGCCACCAATTGAATATGTTTAGCATACACATGTTTAGAACACTTTGGTACATATGATTTTTGGGTTTTTAGGCAAAAAGATCGAAGTTAGGAAGGTTGGAGAAGAGGTTAGTTCGTCAAAAAAAATTCAGAAAATTTGTTGTGCACAGCGGGTACCGGTCCCCCATATGGTGGGAGACTGGTCCCCCAATAATGCAGTAGGTTTCCCAAGGGGGTGGGTACCGGTCCCCCAGAAATGCAGTAGGGTACCCAAGGTGGCGGGTACCGGTCCCCCATATAGTGGGAGACCGGTCCCTCCTGGGTTTTTCTTATAGATTTTGGTAAAGTTTTGGGGTGTTCGGATACAGACTTTGGTTGTGTTTGGAAGGTATTGGGGACTATTTAGAGACTCTAATAAGCTGTTTAAAAATAATTATTCTTTAGTTGGTAATTATAAAAAAATCAAACCGTATTGAATGTTGGTTTAATTTTATGACTTAGTTTCCCTTGTCAATTTATTTATCCTGCGGACTGAAATTTATAGTTTGATTGACAGGGACACACGAGAAAGGAATTGAGGCCTCACTCAAAGGCAAGGAGAATGTTTGAAAAGCGGTTTTAGTGAGTGTAGGCTTATAACATTTTAATTGTACACCTTCGAGTACTGTTTTGATTATTATCCTTGTTGCACTTGTTGATAATTTGAAATGTTGAGTATGATATGAGAATGGCATGAACTGAATGAGATGCATACTATGAGATATGAATAAGCATAATATATATGTATATATTATGCATGGTATGCGTAGGACGTGTGGTGTTGTTGGCAATCTAAGTAAGTCCAACGGGTGCGTGGGGCGTATCCCAAAATCTTGTGCGCGGAGCGTACGAACTATTGCCTATAGCAATAGCTATTTTCAGGGCATGGGATGCTCAAATCTTTTTAAAAGGGCTTCAGCCAACACACATGAAAGAATGATGCATGAGATGCACTTGTTAATTAAAGAGAAAATGGTTCATAACTGCATGATCTTGATAATTATATTGCTTGAGTTTTGGAAGTTAAAATGTTATAGTCACATTATCTTTGACTTGGAAATAGGTATCCAGTTAGCGATCCACTACAAAGCCGAGGGAAGGAAGATGTTTGGATGATGACTTTTGGTTGGAGTCTTTGACATTGAGGATGTTACTCTTGTGCTTCACATTAGCACTTTTGGTAGAATTGTATTGTTACTTATTCGATGACTTGTGGTTAGAATTTTATACTATAGTTCAGCTACTTTTATCACGTTGTCAGTGTTTGAGGCTAGTGAATACTTGCAGTAATTATAGTTTCATTCTAGAGGTTTTGATTTTTACATTTGGTTCAGTTTAATTGTTTTGGGAACGTGTTTATTTGAGGATTTTATTCAAGCAAAAATTTTTAAATTCCGCATTTTTGAGAAATTATAAGTTTGGGATGTTACACCTGTGGTGGGGGATTCTGAACCGGATCCACTTCTAATCTTGCCCTTATCTGACGATTCTGGAGCCTCTCCTCCTCCAAAGCCCTAGCCATCTCTTCCATTCTCTGCTACATTTGAACGAACATATCCACCGTAATGGCCGAAAAATCCCTAGAGGTTTGTCCTTTGTATGCCATTGGTCTGCTGCTATTATTGCGGGTCTGAACCATCAAACATGAAACCTATCACCAGAATGAAAAGAAAATCTCTATTCCCACAGACAGTGCCAACTGATGAATCAGTTTGCGGCACAGCCCACTTCTTCGCGGTGTCGTCTAGAACCTGTGCTCGCCTCCTCTCCTTGAGCAGCTACTGCCTACAAGTGAACGATCCAGAAACACAAAGTGGGGGTTGTGCCTCTGAACCACCTCCGACGATCAAGTAAGTATTTTCTTAAGAGTAAAAAACTATGGAAAAGTCAGTAGAAAATGAATGCGTACCTCCTTGTTTACCTATATTTCCTTATATACCTTATAACTTGATTATCATAATCCTAGCTGCCACCTCCAAGATTTGATGGAGCATTCTCCCTGTTTCCTTAAGTGTAGCAACCGTCAACGACAGTTTCCTTATTCATCTAAATCTATCTCGACATTCTCGGTTGGCATTTCGGGGGCTTAGTTATGTTTTCTCTATCGTAACCTCTCCCGTGTGTCTTCTTTGAGGTACATACTAGATCGCCAATCAGACCTTTCCCTATCTACTGCACAGCGTGTCCTGTCCTGGCTGTGGCCGATCCCTTACTTGGAGGTCGGATCTGAGCTGACATCTGAAGGTAGGTCTGAGCTGACCTACTGAGCTATTTCCCTTATCGCTGCGAAACTCGCTCGAGCAAAATGTCACTTGCTTGATCAAAAATAGGTTGCTCGTTCCTAGAAAATTTGTCGTCTGATTGGAGAACCATATCGCTCGTGCGAAACCACCCTTGCTTGAGCAAAAACTGAAAATCATTGAAGCGAACTCAAGTAGCTCGATGCCAGAAAGAATGCAAATTTGAGCCGAAACCAATTTGTTTTTTCAAAGCGTATGAGGACGACGTGCAGAGAAACCTATATATAGATAAGATGTAGATCGAGAGAGGAAGGTAAGCAATCTATTGGCCAAAATTATGTTCATTGAGTGTCTCTATCTAGAATCACTTCTAACTTAAGTATCAAAGAGTTATCAGACAGCGATGATCGGTAGGTTAATCATTGTTCACGACACAATTAGGCTGTGAAGGAGACACTCATTACCACCAATGATAAAGACGCGAGAGGTAGGGATGAAAACCGCAAATGAATCGAATGGGTAATCGAACCGAAATCGTTTTTACCTGAACCGAAACCAGAAAATAACCGAATTGGTAACCTAATAAGAGAACCAAACTAATTCCGGTTCGGTTTTGATTCAGATAGTAATCTAACCAAACTGAACTAGTAACCGAACCAAAAACCAAACCGAACTGATAACCGGTAGTTGAACCAAAAACCAAATTTAACTGATAACCGGTAATCGAACCTATTGTGAGATTTTTTTTATAGTTCTAGGTGTTAATAATTTTTTTTATTAAAAAACAGTTTTTAATGAAAAATATTAATGAAACGGCTTTTAAAAAAAATTACTTTCGTGATTAACAATTTTAACAGTTTTTTTAAAATGGTTTCTTAACAGTTTTTAACAATTTTTTTAATGTTTTTTCATTAAAATCTGTTTTTTATGGAATCGATTATTCTAACGGATTCGATTAATTGAATGATTCGGTTTCGGTTACTCAAAATCGAAACCTTTTGGTTATCGGTTCGATTTTGATTAGTAGTTCGGATGACCGGTTCGATTACCGGTTTTGCATCTAACTGAAATGCTCCGGTCCGGTCCGTTGACATCAGGCAGCAAATGTTTTGGCCCCAAGACATATATATTATACAAAACACAAAGTTGTCCCAGTTATATTTTCAATTGTCCCGGTCATACTTGAAGTGTCCCAGTCATATCTTTTCACCACGTCACATCTTTTCACAATCTATTATACAAGATAGAACGATTGTTTATTACGACAACTAATATATAATATAAACTTATATTTAAAGGGGGCCTATTTTGGGCCAAAAATTTGGGGGCCCAAGGCCATCGCCTTGGTTGGGTATGCATTAGGGCCGACCCTGAGTGTCGAAGGCACGAATCAGTGTCGAAAGTATTACTAACAACTGAAATTTCGTTGTACCCTTGGTCTTGTATTACACTTTTTATTCGGTCACTATGTGCCATCAGCACGAGCTATATCAAAAATACGTATCGAATGTCATCACTCATCATGAGTGTTGAATGCATGAATTAGTGTCGAAAATATTATTAATATCTAAAGTTTCATCGTACTCTTACGTATTATATTGCGCTTTTTATTCTGTCATCTTCTGTTATCGGCACATGCTATCACTATTAATACATATATTCATTACCACCCACTATTTGGATTAAAAAATTTCAGCATTTGAGTTTACTACCAACTGTATTTATATGGGCATGCAGAGGTAGACATTATTCATCTTGTTTCTTGAGAAATGAGAATGAGATTAGCTCTTTCATTTCCAATTCCCTCATTTGTTGGTGTCATACTTCCTCCCAAAACTTTGTTTCCACAAAAAATCAAACAGTTCCAATCAGTCAGATGTGGTTCCACGGTTGTACCAAAGACCAATGAGTTTCAAGCGAGGGAACGACGATCTGCTAATTACCATCCTAGCGTTTGGGACCCCAAGTTCATTGAATCACTGACCACGTTGTATACGGTAGTTCTCTCTCTCTCTCTCTCTCTCTCTCTCACAGAGTTTAAGTGCCTGTGGGATTTGCACTCTCTTTGCAGTATGAGTTCCATGGCACCAACTTGGTCAAGTTGAAGGAAGAAGTGAGGAAGTTATTTAAAACCACTGGAGACCCTTTAGTCTTGTTAAAGCTTATTGATTCCATGCAACGTTTGGGAGTGGCTTACCATTTTGAGGAAGAGATCATGGACTCACTTAGCCTCATCCCATTTGACTATAGCGGCAATGATCTTTCCACTACTGCATTGCAATTTCGACTTCTAAGAGATCATGGTTATCCCATCGGCTCAGGTAAAATTATTTTTTGCTCTCTTATTTATCTTTTTTATCTTCTTCGAGTCTTCTTTATTTATATATACTCGTGTGATTTCTTTGAGCTCCAGAGGTTTGTATAAATTTCAGCAAAACAAAATATCCTCAATTTCTATGAACCACGTGACTATGAACCACGTGAACTAAAAACGAGGTCATGTTTTGAGAGAGATTTTTGGAAGCTCTTATAATAAAAACATGTGAGTCTGAACCACGTGAGGATGCAGCGAGAGAATCAACACACAGACCCCATTCCATCAATATGGCCATTTGGTGGTGGTGGGGTGGGGGGTGGAGACTGAATCAGACATAGGAGAAGACATTATTATCTGTCCAAATCAATGAGTAGTTCCCCTCGAAGGTCAATAAAATACATTTTTAAACACTTTTAAAATAAAATCAGGTTTTTTGATTCGAGTTGTTGGGTGAAATCTACTAGTCGACCGATTTGTATCAAAAAAATATCTTGTGAATCGGATCATACTTGGTCAATTGTTGCTCTTTTGGAATTTCAAAACCCAAAGAGTAAATTCATCCTCAAATCAAAACACTTTCAAAATAAAATCAATTTCCTCGATTCGAGTTGTTAGGTGAAATCTAATAGCCGACCGATTTGAATTAAAAGAATGTCTTGTGAATCGGGTCATGCCGGGTCACTTGTTACTCTTTTGGAATTTTAAAACCAAAAATAAAAACATCTTCAATAAATTCATTCTTCAATAAGTCGAATCCATGTCCAAAATTCCTCGATTCGAATTGCTCGACAAAATCAAGTAACCGATCAATTTGAATCAAAAGAAGAATTTGTGAACCAGTTTGCACTGGATTGCTCATTATTCTTTTGGAATTTTAGATGAATATTTTCAAAACACAGTCGAAACTCTGTCCAACTGAAAAATACAAAATAACCAAAACTAAGAAATTCAATTCTTTCTTAAAGCTTCCATTTTTATAAATCATAAGACAGAGTCAAAATTCCGTCCATTTGAAAAATACAAAAAGAAAGTCAAAAGCTTTACATTTAATTCATTCAAAACATCAATTGTATATATTATTTTCTCTTTGCCGAGAAATCATTGATTCGAGTTAAAGAAAGTTTATTTTTAGAAAATGAAGTACCGCAAGGGCAAGTGAGGTGCCTAACACCTTTCTCATTCGTAACTAAATTCCCAAATCTGAACTCTAGTTAAGCAGACACATTTCCAACACAAATCGGTGACTTGGCACAGCATAAATCTATGCCGAGTGGCAACTCTGTAAAATAGATTAATAATAGGATGCATTTGTTTCGGCAATTGCAAACCCGTTGTTAAGTCTGAACATTTTAAATTCCGACAAAGTCCAACCATCAATTTTTGTTTTCTAAACACGTACAAAGTCAAGAAAAGAAAGAGTATGTCCCTGGAAGCGCCTCCCCTGCGGGGGCAAATAAGGGGACGGGAAATTTTCGGAGTACGACAAAAGTTAACCGTCACTTTTTAGAAGGCATCTCATAAATGCGCATTTAATGCGACGGGCCCAAGGAATTCCTTTTGATGGACAACAACATTTCACATGTGCCACCCCTTCGAAATAAGCGTTGCATGCCCCTTCATCTTCTCAAAACCCTTGCAAACCAGAGCTCATAAGAACCCTAGTTCTTCTACCTACTTTCTGATATTCTGGTCTATTTTCTTTAAGTCTTTTTTGCTTATGTCCTCTTTCTTCTCTGAAAACTCTTTCTGGAACTTCTTTAGTCTTCTCTCCTCTTAAATGGGCTTCTTTCGGTCCTTGGTTGATACCCTCCAAAAGATCGAGCAATTCTGACGGGATTACGGGATCACGTCATTAACCTTATTCCTAAGGGATACCTTCGAAGTTCTGCTAATAACAACACCCTCCACATCGGGGTAATCCAGGTTGTGGAGGCTTGGGTATGAGTGGCAACAAACACTGTCCAGGCTGTGATGGCCGTTGCTGCACTGAATTACATAATCGGATCCCAGATTGGAATTTGACAAATTTTGTATCATTATACTATAAACCACACCCGAGACAACACGTAGTACCTGAAGGTCCGAGGAAACTGAGGCAAGATGGTCTTGTGGCTTCCATACTCGACACGAGGGGCTACTACTACTACTACATGATAGTGATAGGGAATTGGGAGTTCATCCAAGGATCGAGGAGGGAAAACCCAGTTCCCCGTGAGGATGGATCCCTTTGTTAGTTACTTTTCTATTGTTTTCTTTCTTTCTTTTTTCTATTATTTTTTGGACTTTACCTAAATTTTCCTTCTTCTTAGTTGTTACAGATCCTTATGTCAACAAAAACTCCCTTCACAACAAGTTTGTGAATACTAAAGAAATCTCCAAAGCCATTAATTTCGTTCTTCCATCCGAGAAACTAATAGAGCAGTCTGTTGAGAATCTAGGCCACGTGCCGCACTATAGAGGATACCATGGTGCAAGGCAGTCTAGTCTTGTTCTTGACATTGCCTCTGCAAAGCTTGCAATTCCTTACGCAATACTACTCCCATACCAAGGCATCTTTGTTGCAGAAACCCCGCCCGAGGACACCAAAGTAGAGGACGTACTTGAGGAAGTAGAATGGTAGGAGACTCTTGCTTCTCTCGGATCAGTTGAAATCATTGAGACTTCATCCTGGGATCCACGAGAGCTATTCCATGATTTTACCACTGCTGGACTAGGACGATGACATGGTGTCTTTTTCCTTTGCTGACTTGCTCAAGAAAAACTTGAGGACTCGATCTTCTACTCCCCCTAAGCGAGCTGTATCTGATACTTCTGTTGTCATTGTGACGTCTACTATACTGCTACCTCCCCCAGTTCCTTCCAATCAAATTCTACCACCACCTCCTCTTGTGGCCCAAAGGTGGCTGATCAGCCTGCCTGCACCCATTAGCGAGCCAGGGAATCTGCCAATCTGTCTGAGGAGCCTCTTACTATGAAAAGGCTAATGAGAAGGGACCTGTCAGGTTAGAAAAGGGGAAGTCCCTGCTACCGAAAATGAGGATTCCATTACTGTCCTATTGAAGGAGGATGAGAACGTCATCAAAAAATAACTGCAGGATCCTTGACGAAATGTCTACGCGCATGCTTGCTTGGGTTTTGATGCTACCTGTCTATGTTGCTGAAGAGCCCAAGCACTCTTCTATGGAGTTGTCCCGCTGCACCTTTACATACGCTCTGAGGGTAAGATGTCTGATCGAATATTTGCATTGAACTTTCCATTTCTGCTTCTTACTTTTTTGTCTTTGTCTTTAAATAGGTCGTACAGTGTGCAGCTGAGCTCCTCATTGAAAATGAGCATACCAATGACTTCGACTGTCTAAAGAATGCCATGGCCTTGGCAAAAAAGAATGAGGATAAGATGCACCTCCTCTCCAATAAGCACGAGGATGCTCAGACTACTCTGCCCACCACTGGGAAAGAAGCTAAGAGGTTGGAGACTGCATTGGCTCAATCAGATGAGCAAAAACAAAGGGTCGTGGCCAAAATCTGCAAAGAGCTAGAGTAGAGAACCGTTGCTCTTGAGGCTGAAAAGATTGCCTTTGATGCCGAGTTGAGGGTCAAATGGCTGGAGCATGATCTCAACCATGTTGAGCTGCAGAAGGCCCAACAAGCTTCCAAAGAGGCCTATAAAATGGGTATGTTGAGGGATCTGAGGCTACCAAGGTAAGTTATGAGAACCAATTCCTCGAGCAACTCTCCGAAATTAGAGACCATATTTTGGGGGAGATGTGGGTAGTTGCGATGGATGTCTGTGGCATGCTGACAAATTCTCCTCTTAGGAGGGAGATTCCATTCCCAAACTAGGTCTCATCCGTGCAGCCAACCCCTCCATCTTATGGTAAGTACATGAGTCACCAAAGGGTGCAACATGTATATCTTACTTATGTTCGGCATTTTTGTCTGGAATGATATTTCATTTTAAATGTATCCATCTTGCAGTATTCTTGTGATTGCTTGCACTTATACTAGTGATAAATAAATGATTTACTTAGCATGGGGTAGTGGGAAGTGTTATGTAAAAAGCAAGATTAGAAAATTTAACGTGTGAATTAGCATGTCGATGTGTTGATATGTGAGTGTAAGGGTTGTATAGATGCGGTCTTTAAATGCATCAAGCGGTTATATTCTGCTAACAAGGTGTTGTGAAGTTGTTAGACATTTTCTCATAGTACATGATTAGTCTCTTATATGATTATGAGTTTTGGTAAATTGCATATATGTTTCATTATGTGCGAAGTATGTAGAAGGTGAGTTTTAGTCATTAAGCATGAGGTGTTCATCTTTGTGGGAGTATATAAAAACATGAGTACATGTTAAATGTTCTCATTTTGAGCACATTTAAAAAGAAATGCTAGAGAAACAATGGGAAAAATACTTGTAACTAAGTAGGTGAGTTGAATGTGAAAAGAAATAACCATGATGGTGTGATTTTAAAGGTGAAGATAAAGTAGATTTACCGACAAACTACATATTAAGTTTGAAAGGACGAGCAAGGTGTTACGGAATTGCAATATACTCATGCAAGCTCTTGTGTCGTGCATTTATGTTATGGTGTGACAACTTTAGCATGATGTTTTATGCATGTTTTTAAGATTTAAAACAAGAGTAATTTTGTGTTGTGTAAATGAAAGAGAAAGACCTTATGAAAGTGATTTCTTGTCGTAAATTATGATTATAGTATTGGAAAAGATGTGACCCGATACCATTGTACGAATTGATTTTAGCGAAAGCACGTTATATAATTGTGTTTTGAGGTTTATCCTCAGGTATTTGGGAGTAGTTGGTTTGCGAGATTCTGGGATTATTGTGTGATACCAGGTGATTGCCTCGATGTGAGACCTTCATCTCATTTATGCATCATTTATGCATTAATTAAATTATTAAAGAATAAAAGAATTTCGAGGAACTAGAAATTTTAATTCAAGTTGAAAATAAATTTAATTTTTTGCGAAAGTGAGACAGATTGATGGGGAATATTAACTTAAATATTAATAAAAAAGAAATACGCGAAATTAAAGTTAAATATTCTAACTTTTAAAGATGTGGGATTAAGTTGTAAAAATATTGATTTTTAGGGCCAAAATGTAATTTAATTAAACAAAACCCAAAAATACAAACAGGGGCCAACTACCCCTCCATACTCATACGTGTATGTAATTCAGTAGGGGGGAGATGGGCAAAACCCAGAAATCGCACAATAGTTGTGCGCGAGAGAGAGGGAAAGACAGAGACAGATAGCGACCGTGAGCGGAGAAAGAGCGAGATAAGGCTGAGAGAGAGGAGGAATGACTGGCACTGGAGGATAGGGAGAGAGACGGTGGGAAACTGGCTGGAGAAGAGGAGAGGGACAACACACGACAATGGAGAAGACAAGGAGGGAGGTAGCGCGCAGCAGCGGGGAAGACGCCAGAGGCGATGAACGGCAGTAAGAAAGGTATATATGTATATATGTATTCCATTTTGTGTATTCGAATTTTGAGGGGATTCACTATGTGTATTCGAATTTCTAGAGGATGCACTATGTATATACGATGCATGTATGTGTATAGGTTGTATTCTATGTTGTTGCAGTGATGGTCGAGGTTTTTTTGGCCTGATTTCGGCCAGTTCATGCTGTTTTTTGGCCTGAATTCCAGCCATGAACCATTATTTTATGGCAGCAGATTCTAAAATTTTTGGAGAGTAAAAATATCCATTTAATTAAGTTATTTTCCGAAAAAAACTATGTGGTTATATTTGTTAGTGTCTTAAGTAGTTATGTATAAAAATTACGATGTTTGAATGAATGGTTTGGGAGGAATTCGTGATCGAAGGCGAAGTAGTTCTGTTGTTCAATATTTAGAAATTCCGAGGTAAAATAGAAAAAATCTTGCAAAACTGAATAAATCTATAAAACAAATTATAGGGTTGTGTTGGTAATTATCGTAAGTGTTTATATGTAAAAAGTTACGTGATTCCAAATAATTGACTAATCGGAATTCGCGTTTAAGCGCAATCCTACCCGTTAAGAGGAACCCAATTAACTCACTATTTTTTCGGTAGTGCTCGGGCTAATTTTTGATGGTTCGGGAAACGTCAAAAATTAATTAAAAATGATAAAATTTTTATATCGATGTTTTTTTTTTGAAATCGTAATTGGTAATGAATTTATTAATAAAACTTTTATAGAAGAAACTATGAGAATTTATCAATAAGATTAATAATGTTATTAATAATTTTGGGGAGGATTTTAAGATTTAAAATTCAAAACAAATGAAGAAAATAATGAAATT
>NMUG010002159.1:0-16438 GCA_002855965.1 Monotropa hypopitys | reverse complement strand
CGCCGCTCCCCCTCCTCTCCCGATTGCTCTCTTCCCTCTCTCCCCTCTCGGACGCGACTCTCCCCCGAGCTCTCTCTCGGCTCTCCCTCTTACCCGAGCTCTCTCTCAGCTCTCTCTCCCTCCAGCTCTCTCTCCCTCCAGCTCTCTCTCACGCAACCCTCCCCTCCTTCACTGCGCGCGCACAGTCCCCGACTGGTGCGCGACGACGTTTTGGGTGTTGGTTCAGTGTGGTGATGGCGGCATTGAGTGCGTGTTGGTAGTGGAGGTGCGACGTGGAGGTGGTGTAGACTTGACGTGGGCTATGGTGGCGGATTGGCGGCTTCGGGTGGTTTGGTGGCCGCGCGAGGTGGGTGTAGTGGCAGCCATGGGCGTTGACTGATGGGCATGGAGATGCGGCGAGGTACAACGAACGATGGACGAGCGGTGTCACGCGACGATTGAGACTTCACATCAGTAGGTAAGCATCTGTTTCTCTCTTTTCAGTGTTCTGAATCGTTTGTCGTCGATTGTGACTATCTGTTGGGTTCTATAGGTGCCAGCCCAAGCGAGCGGCGATAATCAGTGACGCGCGACGGTCAAGGCTTCGACCGCCGTTAGTCGTCACATCAGCAGGTATATCTTATCCCCTGTTTAATTGTTGTTGAGTCGCGATTGGTGGTTTATGTCTGTGGGAAGTATAAGGATGGGTTTCTGCTGTCGTTGTTGCTTATTCCTGTTGGTTCGGTCCTTTGAATCTTGTAGGTTGCCGTCAAACTTTTCCAGCGATCTTTTCTGGCAGACTTCACCGAGGTGGAGTTTTTCTATTTCTCTCGTTTGTAGTATCGGTATTCTTTCTTCTCCCTCTCGTTATAATTTAATTAGTTGATTTTAAAGTATTCAGGAAATTATCGTTCACGAGTCGTCGTTCGCGTCAATTGGTCGATTTTGGGTATCGTCTAGGGTCTTTGCGTAATCCCTAGGTTGTTGGTCGTTCGATTTCTAACTCGATTGTAAAAAGCCCCAATTTTTATAAAAAGTGTGTCATCGTCGTTTTTATGAAATCGAATTGGGAAGATTGACTTGTTGGACACTCTTGGGTGATTGGTGGTTTAAAACGGTGTCTTGACACGTTTTTATCATAAATCGAATGAAATGATTATTTTGCGAACGAATGGAACCTTTTGGAAAGAAAAGAAATGTTTGGAATCACGTTGTTGGAAATTGGCCTTCGGCCTTCACTTGAATAATGATCGAATTTGGGAACTTGAGTTGGCTAGACTATTCGGGTAGCCGGATTTTGGTACCTTGGGTGGCTTGTCTAGCACCCACGACATTGCGCAATGGGGGTTTGCAGGACCCTCCCAACAAGTTGGGAAAATTCTTGGAAACATTGGTTAGTTGGTTGATCCCCAACTATCTCGGAAATTAGCCAAAACTCAATATGTTATTTGATATTGCCCTTATTGTATAAAAGGTGCGGAATGGAAATTGGAACACTTGGAATACATTTGGAATAACGAAAATGAGTCACTTTGATAGTTTAAGGAGTTGGTTTGTTATAAATCAATTTCCTTGGAAATTGTTGGAAACTGGTATACTAGAAATCAATGTTTTGAAAGCAACGGAAATGATTCGTTTAAACGATGTCGAATGTAGTACTTGGACACTTTCTCCTTTTGGCCTTGTCTAGGCAAGTGTTTGGAAAATGTTGGTTATACTCGCTCCTTTGTCTCGAGTCTTGGTCATACATAAGTGTTTTACTACTTTTCTCTATAATGAGTCAAATGTGAAACTTCGAAAGAAATAGAAATGTTTTTAAACCTAATGAGATCCATTGCATATGTCATTTACATTCCTTGCTTGATCACACACCTTCACCCTAATATTATAGATGTTAGGAGATAGATTATCTCTACCAGGCGGTGGTGCCTGACCCTCTACTTTTGTAGGACTTTTCCCTTGATTGGGAGTGACTGCGGGATCCTTCATAGGACTTGAGTCTAGGATGGACTGTAGACGATGGAGTGTATTTCTTTTACTGTACATTGCTTCTTTTCTTTTCTGTTGGCCACCTTATACATGATTAATTTATAAAATCCTATTTTGGCCCTTTTCTTTTAGTTGGAGCATTGTTGTACATTGTTGTGTTATAAAACCTTATTCGCCTCTTTTATTTGTATCAGAGTAGCGCAGGCATGTGATGTACTAATTATTGTGGTGAGTAGCGTAGCATAGTTGGTAGTATTTTACTATTTTTGTTGGATACTCTTACCTATTTAACACTTCTCAAAAAAAAAATATACTTCAATTTTGGGAGTGTTACAAACTTTCACACTCAAAATCCACCAATCTTCTATATACTTAATCTCTAAACACTTCCTCACATATCCCCTAATTTTATTTAACCAAAACATCTAGTTACATATGTGTTCTTCTCACTTTTCTAAGGAATCACAGAAAACAGATTTACACCATACTTCTACCTTAAAACTTATACAAATTAAAGATAATTCATGGTCTAGATCTTACCTTTAGGACCTGAGTTTGTTGTAAAATAATCTCCCCAGACTCTTCCCTTGGATCCTCAAGCACAACCCTCTTTCTTCCTCACTTTTGCTCTCAATTTGCATATTCGGTGGACAATACACAAGGGAATACAAATGAGATAATCTTGGACAGATTTTTCTCCTATAGAGACAAACCCACCCACTTCTATACCCTACAATCAAATAACCAAAAAGTATATACTCCTTAGGGTTTTGATTCTATGCACACAAGTCCCTAACAAATTTGATACCTATTTGGGCTTTGGTCCCATGCTTCCAAAATATTTCCAACAATCTATTCCCAAGTGATTTTCCCCATTTTTAACTCCCAAAACATTTATTTAATTATTCTCCAATTTATTTTCAATCTCACCTTTGTTAAATTTATTAAGAATAAACATGTTTATAAGGATCTTAAAATTCAAGGTGTTACATTTTTCCATCCCAGAGAAACCAAGGTTTGTCCAAAATACTGCTATTTTTGACCATGGTTGCTATTTACATAGCAATATGTTGAATATCGTCTCTCTTTGGCTCTCAACATCACTGCATTTGAAGGAATTCCTTTGTACTTGATTAGCAGTGATTCCTAAAAAAAACTGCAGTGATTTGAGAGCTGTTTGTGATTTGTAATATTGTTTATCTTAACTTTTTTTTTCATTTTTGATATTCTCTTTTCCCTTATCTGTTGATTGGGAGCAAGTGATACTTAATGCTGATAAAGAAAATGCATTGTAGAGAAATGTTATCTCTCTTGATGGGCCAGTTGTGACTGCAAGAGGCTTCAGGGACGAACTTGCAGTTGTTACACATGCTTCTCCGTCTCTTCCATCAAATGATCAGGTAAAACCTGTCAAAGGCACCAATGATGGGCTCACCAACCCCAATTCTAGGCCTAACTTTTATCCTAATTCAATGCCTAATTTTGTATCTAACAATTGCCTAACTACTAGGTTTGTTTTCTTTCATGTTTGCCTATAAATAGACCTTTGTATTTCCATTGTAAGCACCAATCAAGTATCAATACAATTTCTTCATCCATATGAAATTTGTCATGGAAAAGAGTGGGTTCATGTTCTCTAGAAAGCCTAGTCCATTTTTTGATCAAATACATCATAGCACCAACTATGGTGTCTTGTTTCTAATGAAGTTTCGGCATTTGGGCATGACAATCTTTGTTGACGTTGTTGTCATCAACTATATTAGAGGTATTGTCTCAGTCATCGGGTATTCATTCATTTTTCTTCTGCTAGAGTCCTTTTTGTAACTGTTAACATGGCAGAAAATTTTAAAAATTTGTCCATCAAGCTGAATGGCAAGAATTATTTTTTGTGTAAGTTTCAATTAGACATATATGAATATTCTCAAGGGAATATGTCTATTCAAGACTATTATTCTTGGTTTATTACTCTTTGAACTCAATATAAAGAACTTGTTTAAGCTACTATCTCTAGTGATGGCCTATTGACTCTTCAAAAAGTGCATGTGATTAACACTGTCAGTTTCTTATGAAATTGAGGTGTGAATTTTAATTTGTTTAATGAGTACAGAACCTTCTCCTTCATTGAAGACTTGTTTAAGTGAACTCCTTTGAGAAGAACAATGAAGTTTGACACATGCTACACTTGAATGGAAATATCTTGGCTCCAACTCGCAGGATACAACCTATGTAGATCAGGTTAAAGGAAAGGATATGAACAACACAATGTTATAGTTGTAAGGAATTTGGGTATATAGCAATTCCCCAAACTTTTGCAATTATTTTAAGGAATTTAATCACCGAATGTTGTTGACGGCCTCAAAATCGAACTTCCAATGCTTTTCATGCTGTTGGTATTGATGATTGTTACTTCACTCCTATTTCTAGGAAACAATATCATGCTTCTAATGCTCCTAGTACTTTCCAGAGGTACTTCAACAAATGATTTAGTCTGCATTTTTTGCCTTTAGAATCACATGTAGAACTTTCTCCCAATTTGGTATGTCGATTCTGGTGCTTCCAATTACATGATCTTTTCCTCTGCCCATCTGACTAATGTGAAACCATGTGTGGGTAATTTGCAAATCCATACTACTATTGTAGACCTTGCTCCAGTCCAATGAGTGGGTGATCTTTCACACCCTTCCATATCATAATGTTTTGCATACACTCCATTTGACTTTGAATCTTATATCTGTTGGTCAATTGGTTGATAACAACTCCAATGTTTTATTTTCCAAATCTAGTTGCATAGCACACAATTAGGCATCACGGAAAGTGATTGGAAAGGGACTTAAATGTGGAAGGTTGTTTTCTTGAAGGCTGACTCACTATCTAGGAATAAATCACTTTTCGTTTCTTTGTTCTTCCTCCCCTTCTTCATATCGCATATGGCATAAACGATTAGGGCATCCCGATGCCAAAATATTGTTCATGTTGAAATCTGTGTTGCTTTCAAATAAAGAACCTGTTTCTTTACAGGATGTTTTTGTTTCATTGTGATATTTGCCAATTGGGTAGTAAGGCTCTTTCTTTTCCAATTCACAATGTGGTAACTATCAATTGCTTCGATTTGATTCACATTGATGTTTGAGGGATTTCACCGGTCTCGTCCCATCCTCACCACAAATATTTTGTTAACTTCAAAGACGATGTTGATACCCCATTTTGACCCACTGTCCAGAGATCAGAAAATCGAAGCCCAGAATGGTCAAATATGCAATTATCGATTGTCCGAACTGTCCGAATCAGTCGAACAAATATCAAACGACAAGCGACGGGTCTCAAATTTTAAAGATATGTCTGGAATATATAAACGAAGAATTACCCGAAGAAAGATTGCAAAGAGAATGAACAATTTGGAAAGAATATGGTCCGAACGGCTAAAATCAGCACACGAAGGCGTAACCCGGGTCGGTATGTGCAGAATTGCGCCCGGGGATTCAAAAATTCAATTATCAATGCCAATGCATCGGTAACAGTATTCCTGAGGCAACGACATGTCAAATTGCGACGGAGGTCGAAAAACTAGAATTTAGTTGACCGGGAGGGTTATTTCGTTCAAAGCAGCATAACAGATCGAGCTGACATCGGAATGATGCATCACAATTTTTCATAGTTCCCTGGAGAAGAAACAGACATTCCCTGAAGGAAAGTTGCGACTGCGAAATCATTCTCGGTAGAAAAGTAGCGGATCAAAGGGCGGACATTCAGAATAACGGTCCAGAAATCACCTTTTCACCAGAGTACATTCAGCGCGAGGCAAAAATTTTCTCATGATCTAGACAACGAGGCGAGTTCAACGACTGTATTCAGCGATAAATCGGTCACCCGGATCATCACTCGGCGACACGACGCGCAACGGTTCGTGACGGGATTTATCATCGACAAATGGACAAAAGCTTAATACTTTTTCCAAAAGTATATCCCACCCCACATTCGGACCCCAAATCAGGGGGGAATACATAAAAAATGTGCCATATTCCTTCCCCAAAACATGCAACCACTCGCAGAACCACTCAGACAAAGCCGACGTAATGTCGCATCTTCTATATAAGCAGTGGCCATTCAGGCCATTTGGAAAGAGAGAGATACACCCTAAATTGCTGGCAACACTCCTCAGCAATTATTCTCCCCGGCAGTATCCTCAAAATTTTCCAAAAAGGTCCAAATTCTAGCCAAAATCAACCCGAGCCTTGCTCCGTCCAAACCCGACTCAAACCTCAAATTTCCCTACTGTTTTCCAGTGCCCAAACACTCCCAAACCACTACCAAATCAATTATGAGACCAAAGCTCTCCCTCAAAATCGATCTATCCCTTAAAACCCTAAACCGACCCATTCCTGGAAAATCCCGAAAAATGCTTGTCCTAGTGGAAGCTTTGCCGAAATTTAGTCAATAAATTTCGACGGATTTTTCTTCTTATTTTTCTACTTTATATTCTTCTAGGAAAATTCCGGTATATATTTCCGGATTATAGTTCGGTATAGTAGGAGTTCTCGCGCCCGAATACTATAACGTATTATAGTCAAACGGATAATATCGACGAACTTCTCCTTTCAATTGTAATTACTGACAATGTATTGCGATGTAATTCATATTATCTATATGTGCGTGTAGAAAATGAATCGCGGACATCTTCCGTGGTTCGTTTTCCACCATATAATGAAAAGTTGATTTTCCAAAGCTTCATTTTGTGATATCTTGGCCTCACGTATGGCTGTCTACTGACTGTTCGGTCACATCTTGACAATCGAGACGTCAACCTTTCATTATCCAAAATCAATAAAATCAACATTCTCAGTCGTCAGCGCAGTCGTCTTGGCTAAAAGTACGGCTATGCCTATAAGCCTTCAGCCATCAGACGAACGTCGAAAATGTTGATTCTCAAAATCGTGTCATCCGGTTATCTATCTTTACTTTACAATATTTATTGTTAGAGATGGTACCGTTCAGCTCGACTATGCCAGCACGACCATCGCTGCTATCTATCTTTACGTTATGGTATTTATTGTTAGAGGTGGTATCGCTCAGCTCGGTCATGCCAGTACGACCCCTCGTTGTTACTTGTCTTTAGCATTTATCTCTTAAAAAAATCAAATGAATCAATTCATCCCTTAATTTGTACCGTCGGCGAATCAAGTAACCGATCGGTTCGAATGAAAGAAATAACTCGCGATTAAAGTTGTGAAATTATTTGTTATCCTTTTCAAAATCAAAAAAACATCAAATAACAAAAATTAACAAAAATATTAAATACCCAAAATCTTTAAATTTCGTAATTTGGGCTAACAGTGTATTAAGTAACTAGTTGGCATTGGATCAAAGGAATAATCTGTAATTCAACGTGCTGAATTACTTATTATCCTTTTTGGAATTTAAATCAAAATTTAAATATAATCAAAATCTTTAAATTCCGTGATTCAGACCAACAACGAATTAAGTAACTAGCTGACATTGGATCAAAGGAATAATTCGTAATTCAACGTACTGAATTACTTATTATCCTTTTTGGGATTTAAATCAAAATTCAAATATAATAAAAAATCTTTAAATTCCGTGATTCGTGCCAACAACGAATTAAGTAACTAGCTGACATTACATCAAAGGAATAATTCGTAATTCAACGTGCTGAATTACTTATTATCCTTTTCGAATTTAAATTAAAATTTAAAACATAATAAAAAATCTTTAAATTCCGTGATTCGGGTCAACAACGAATTAAGTAACTAGTTGACATTGGATCAAAGGAATAATTTGTAATTCAACGTGCTGAATTACTTATTATCCTTTTGGGGATTTAAATCAAAATTCAAAACGGAAATAAAAATCAAATAAAAATCGAAATCAAGAAAATCCTCGATTCGAATCGCCGGCGAATTTAGTAACTAGCGAGTTTGGATCAAAAGAATAATTAGCAATTCAATTTATTGAATTACTTATTATCTTTTTGAAAATTCAAATAAAAATCAACATTTCAAGAAAACCAAAAACCAAAAATCAAAATCAACATTTTCATTCAAAATCAAAATACAAAATCAGTATTTTCATTCAAATTCAAAATCAGGATTTTTATCCAAATTCAAAATCAAATATCATCATTTAAAAATCAAAATTAACATCATTATCAAAAATCCAAATGCGAAACCAAAATCATCATTAAAGATAAAAATATAGAATCACCCAAATTTTAGCGTCATCCTTAGTAATTTCTAAATCTACATTTTGCACATTATATTTTTCTTGGCCGAGAATAATTGAATTTGATTAAAAGATTGTTTTAAAAAACGAAGCACCGCAAGGGCGATGTAGGGTGTCTAACATCTTCCCTACTCGTAATAGTAAATCCCCGAACCCAACTCTGGTTGCCTAGATCAAATCGATTTTTCAAACCAGTGACTTGGCACACCATAACTCTATGTTGAGTGACGATTCTGAAAACTAATTAATATTGAGTTGTTTTGCGGCGAAAATCTAACTTATTAATTTGACTTTTTAATTCCAACTGTCATTTTTATTTTTTAAAAACCAGTCGCATCAAATCCAAGGAAAAAAATAGAGTACGATCTCGCCCCAGCGCCCTGCGCACATCCGGAGAGGGAGGGAGAGGAAAATTTTTAGGGAGCGACACACGACTATAGTCGATATACATAGTTTTATATGTATTCTAAATGTGGTGTATTTGATGCCTTTAAGTGCTTCATGGCTTACATAAAAAAATAAGTTTCCACATCCATCAAAATTTTATGTTTCCATTCTGGTGGAAAGTATACCGGACATAGATTTCAAAATTATCTTCAAAATACAGATCATTTCCCACTGAACATGTCCATATACTTCTCAGAAAAACGGGGTAACAAAAAGAAAAAACATCATCTTTCGGATGTTATTAGGACCATACTTGATGCTTAGAAGCTCTTTCCACCGCTGTGCATCTTATCAATCGGTTACCCTCCTCTAACCTTCAACATCAATCTCTATATTTCCTTCTGCACAAAAATCGCCCTGACTACAGTCACTTGCATACTTTGATTGTCTTTGTTATGTTTGTTGGAAAAAAATTTGTGATTTTCCCGGATTTTGAAAAATTAATTCCCGAGGGATTTGATCTCCAATTAAGGAGTTTTCGGATGCGTTGGATACTCCTAGGATAGGAGTTCGATTGGAAAAAAGAATCGACAAAATCCGTTGGAAGATGAATGAGATATTGTCGTGCAAAGTCGACTCGGGACGATTGAGGGGAGTACCTTTTTTGAGTTGTCCCACATTGGAAAATTGGGTTTAAGATGATGGGTTTATTTATTGTGGTGTGTGATTTAGTGTCACAACCAAGTAAGAGGAAAGTAAGATGATGCGCACATCGTTTATTTTCCCATACGCGCACACATGCGCGCGCGTGCCGCGGTTGCCGCCCGCCCGCGTCCCATGCAAACTGACCCAGTTGTAACCCTAAACGGGTGTTCTTCCAGCAATCTCTAACAGCAACAATTCGAACAGCCGCCGCAAACCCTAAACGTTCTCTGTAACGGTGGGAGCGTCTCTGCAATGAATGCGAGATTTCAATGGAGAGTTTGCAAAACATATGCATACATGAATGCAATTTATTATCCTCTCCCTACACACGATCTGTTATATATATGGACATGTTCGGTCTATATAGAACACACACAGAATCGAATACTGCGAGCAATCATCTTCAGTTTCCAGAAATCCTTCACTTCGGAAAAGTTCAACTTCTCTACGGTATTCGTTCTTCCTGTTCTATTTCGTAAACTCAGAGTTTGTATAATCACAACAATAGTTCGTCTAACCGGTTGGTGTAAGTGCGACACACATCGGAACACCGATTGTATCCTGGGAATCGAACGTCGGATTAACCTCTCGCACTTCGGTCGAGGCGGCGAATTTGATTTAAGGACACTTTCATTCTGCTAACGTTTATTTTGCTGCAGATTTTTAGTGTTTCTGCAGATTTCTGGAATTGTGTCAACAATGTTCACTTGCCAACATCCAATAGGAACAAATTGACTGGGCAATTTGTTTGTCGTGCCTTCCTTGGGTATGCGCCTAATAAGAAAGGATTTTTGTGCTATGATCCATCTATCTGTTGCACTCTTCTTGTCATGTCGTCTTTGTTGAAAATCAATATTTCTTTCAAACTGCTGAGGTTTCTTCTTCTTCTACATTATCTTCATGACTTCACCCATACTTCTACCATTACAAGTTTTAAGCCCGGGTTGGTGTATCAGTGACAAGGCAGACCAACACTTCCTGTAGAAGAAAGTCCTAATCGTGAATGTATGTTCCCCATCTCCTGATCCAAGTCTTGAATGTCCACCTTTTTGCAAATATACTCGCCAACTAATTGCTTGTCCCTTTAAACCACCTTGTCCCACATATCCATTCCAACCACATATTCACCAGTCATGCAACACTCATGCTGGAAACAAGCAATGCGGGAAGAATTGGAGGCACTGGAGATAAATCACACTTGGGACATTGTTCTTTGTCTACCTGATGGTAAATCAAAAGGTTACAAATGGGTTTATTCTGTTAAGTTCAATTTCGATGTATCTTTGGAATGATACAAAGCTTGTTTAGTTGCCCTCGTAAATTGGAAAGAGTACGACACTTATTATGAGGAGACCTTTGCTTAGTGGTGTTTGGGACCAAAAATAAAAAATAGGGACACACCATGTGCCGTGTCCCATACATTTTGAGGCATGTCCCCATGTCACAAGTGTTCGTGATGCAACATGGATATTGGGGGAGATCCACCTGCAACCTTGTACTCACGCAGCGGAAATAAAATGAAAACAAAGGGGAAGATAACCAGGATGCTTCCGTTGATTCTGAAGAATACCGGTGTAATCCTCTTCTCGAATCTGTTGATTGACGCACCAATACCTAGAACCCAACGAAGGGAGCTGTGCCCATTCTGAGGTGCCATCTTCCAGTGCGGGAAGGGACATATGGAGTTGTTGCCCAGCGCGACGGACTTCCCGTGCAGAGCAGTTGGGCAGACTGTATCGTCCACCCTAGGTTGGAAAAAGTTCAACCCCGAACTTATAGCTTCTTCATTCTGCTCCAGCCTTGTGACAAAATAACTCATGAAGCCTGCTCCGTGGAGTTTACCTTGTACGGAGTAGGCGGAGCAGTAGAGTATGCCCACGCTGGCCACACACAGCGTAGTTGGCTCTCTGAAAATCTCCAGTTGTAGGCTCATGGGAGAAGTATTCAGCTGGCCTACCTTGGACAGGACCCTGTCATGGATTACACACTCCATGGGCAACCTTCCTCTGTCTAGGATAGATAAGCTGTTGTGCTCCTGGCCAAAGCCATACAGAAGGGGCTGCTGGACGAGCTACTGCTGTGCTGCACTGAGCTCATTCTTTTTACAGAGCACGATCTCTTGCAAGCCAAACTGCACCTGCCCGAGATCCAACAACTCGTCGAACTGATTTGTGCCCGGTTCTGCGTGATTTACCGGCCCTGCTATTGGTTTGAGGAGTCGGTTACCCTCGCTTGTAGAATGCTGGCTGCTGGGGTTCCCCTTCAGGGTGAGTGATACTTCGTCGAGCTGCCACAGTTTTGGGGTGAGTGGCGCCAGGCTGCCGGGTTGCAGAACCTGGTCGGCTGGCTCGAGCTACGTTTCACCACTTCCTCCTCTGACTTAGGTTTTGTGAACATGTGGTGTTTGCTTTTATCGGCGACCGGTTCTAGAGCTTCTCCTAGGCTAGTAGGTTGTCCTGAGAATGTATATCGTGATAACCCATCATCACGTATAGATAGTTGTTTTTTCTCCTCTATAAAATCTGGAATATGACCCATAGAAGAGGTGGAATCGAAGATGATCTCCCCGCTTACCAAAACCTCCTCTGGATGAAAATCCTCATCATAGATTGGGTCGTGGTCATAACCATGAACAGAGTCTGCCGGGTCCTCAGTAAAACCCTCTTTGACGAAGAGAGATTCCTCTTCATCAATTCTCAGAATACTGGGAGCGTCATCTTCCACAGAGTGGAGGCTTGGTCTGTGGTGTTGTCGCTTTTGTTGTTGTGACGATCACAACTGGGTGCGAATGGACGTCACTCGAACAGCCAGGTCCTCCACCTGCTGTTCCAATTTATCGAGTCGTTCATATTTCGAAACAACTCGAACAGAACTTCTCTGATATGCCATCTCTTCAGGAAATGAAACCTGACGCTCTGGTAGAATCGAAACGATGAGCTCTGATACCAAACTAATACATCGTGGATATTGGGGGAGATCCACCTGCATCCTTGTACTCACGCAACGGAAATAAAATGAAAACAAAGGGGAAGATAACCAGGATGCTTCCGTTGATTCCGAAGAATACCAGTGTAATCCTCTTCTCGAATCTGTTGATTGACGCTCCAATACTTGAATCAAGGCTCGCTGATCTGTTGATTTTGCGCATGAAATGCCAGAAGAACGGCTTCAAACACAGTCGTTGATTCCTGGCAGAAATTGTCACGACCTAGAATTCTAAAAAATTTCTTAAATGTCATTATTGTTGATATCGAGTCTCGCTCGATGAAATTCAATGGTTCGGAGTAGTTAGGGTCCCCGGTAGTGGATTGGCATTGCATTGGGTTGTTCCGGCAATGTGCCAAAGATCTTCTAGGCCTATTTTGACTCTAAAATATTTTCTGAATTCGAAAATATTCTTCATCAATGTCGTAGAAAATTCAATTACGAATCCAACGCAACTTGAATCGTCTCAATCGGAGATCGGACGAAGAAGTTATGCCCAATTTACCTCGTAGCAGTTTTTCCCTTGGTTCAGCGAAATTGGTTATCGATAACGGGTCTTGTGGTTATCGATAACATGTTGTTCCCCAAACCCCATAGAAAGTCCCGAGAGTTTGGTTATCGATATCGGGTTTTGTGGTTACCGATAATGAGTTGTACATTGGTTCCTTGGTTAGGACCCGAGAGTGTGGTTATCGATAACGGGTATATTAAGGACTGTGTAGTTATCGATAACGGGCCAGTCGGAGAGCTTTTCATTAAGGGCCTTTTGGTCTTTTTCCAGGGGCTATATAAGCCCATTTTAGCCCGATTTTTGGCCATCTTCATCATTTTGAAACCCTATCTCTCACTCTAACACTCTTTCTCTATATTTCTCTCAACCCTCTCACTTCTCTCTATGTTTTGGAGATCTTCCAAGGCTCCAATCAAGAAATCCCAAGGAGAAAGCTTGCTCTCCTCACCAAGAGCTTTCCGGAAACCACCATGGCTAATCCATCCGACGAGTTTTGGAACTCCGACGACTTTCCGGTGAAGAGATATGGAGTTGCGGTCTACATAAAGGTTGTAGAGGACGAGGAGATCTATGCGGTGGCGGATTTGGATTGAGGAGGTGCGGCGGCGACTTTTCCGGCGACCTCTCCGGCGAATACTCTGGCGATGCTCCGGTGGGTAAATTCTTAACTCCTATTGAGTATGTGTGTGTGTGTGTGTATGTAGGTTTGATTGAATAATCATGGTTTGTGTGAATTACATTTAATGACTTAGGATTTCCAGTTAGGTGTTCGATTAAATGCCCGAGAGGTTTGTGAGTCCAATTGATGGGATCCTAAATTGAATCATGGTCACTTGAGTTTAAATATCACTTGAGGTTAACGTGAGTGTTACATGTTTGATGATTTACCCGTGAGGGGGATGATTGGTGCATTGGGTGATTTGTGGGAGGGTTGGGGATCATTAGAGTTTAAGGTCGCCAAGTGTTCGACGAAATGCCCTAGTGAACTTCGAGTCGTGTTTTGGGGTTATATGGACCATTAAATTGTCATAGGACCTATATGTGGATTAATTGGATGAGTTGAGCTTCGAAATTGTAATAAGTCCCCTTGAACTTAAGGGACACCATGTGTTTGGTTATGTTGCCATATGGGCATCGAATTGGGATTTGGTGTCATGGTCACTTCCTTCATGTTGTGATAGTCTTGGGCATTCCTTAGCCCCGTTGTGAAAAAATGTTGGTCATAAAGCCCTTGGTTGAGGTTGAATTGCCGTAGTGGTTGTCTCCCTTGGATTGGCCAAGGTGCAGTTTATGATTGAAAAACTAAGTAAGTAGTTCAATGAAACCAAATGGATATCCAATACCGGGAATGTGTCCTACGAGGGCCACTCGTATCAAATCTTGAATCTATCACCTACACATTGTTTAATTCAATCGGAATGACAACTCACTTGTTGGATTACTAGTGTTGGCTAGGAGACGTAATACAAAGGAATGAACTCACGAATGAAATTGATGACCACAGATAATATTGGATTGTTTCTATGCGGGAATGTACTTGATCTTTAGGGATTCCCGGCATAGCAAACTTGTGACGACGATCCGGGAATGTACTTGATCTTTAGGGATTCCCAGGATAATATTTGTAACAACGATATGGGGATTGACATGTTCTTATGCGGGAATGTACTTGAGTTTTAGGGATTTCCGGTGTGGTCGCTCCACCCAAGACTTTGTGCACAAAGGGGGCTACGTGAGCCCTCCCAACGGCCTTTGGGGAAGACGGATTAGGTTTGGCTAGTGTGTTGACGAGCTACTAGACCAACCTTGCCCTATTAACGTTACAACGATACTTGGATGAATACGGAATGGACTTGATTTGTAGGGATTCCGGGATTCGTACCATCTTGTGAGCTATAGATAAATACGGGATGGACTTGATCTTTAGGGATCCCGGGATTTATCAGAATTGACAATAAAACACTTACGGAATATACTTGTAATGGAATTCCGGGTTACACCTCCAATGTGGAATGAAAGAATCAAATAAGAACTCACATATGTGATACCGTAGAATGAAGGTGGTATAACACACGCATACTTATGTGGACTCTTGTCTAGTAGTCCCTTGGAAAATAATTGTGGACACTTGGTCTAGTGATCCCTTGGATAAACGGAAAGATTGTGCTTTGGAACAAATGTTGATATGGGAACCAATGGAATGAAAAGAAAGAAAGAAGTATCTCCAACATTAAATATGACTTATGAATCAAACACTTAATGATAACGATGGTTGACATGGTTCACAACATGAGTCTGGGTTAGATGTCTTGATACGATATTGGTTGGGATCCTTAGTAGATCCTTAAAGTTCTTGTACCTTAGTAGTAAGGTTGGTTGAGTTGAAATTAGATATTGTTTCGATTGGACTTGGAGTGTTGTACCCTTTGTACTCACTGGAGGGTACGGTTTGATTAGACGTACTTGTTGGCGATATGCCTGTGTCCCTCTTGTCTTGTGTTGGGCTTACACTACGTGCACTTAGCTTCTTTACTGTTTTTGTACGTTTACTTATGGACACGTAGGCACGCACCGCATGTGCATGCTTGGTAGTAGTTAGGAGTTTTCTCACTGAGCCGTGGTTTGCTCAGACACTCTTTCTTTTCCTTTTTCTAGTCTGTGTTGTAGGACTAGGTGGCCTTGGAGTTGGAGTCAGCTACCGGATTTTCAGGGATCGTTGCAGCATGTTTCTCTTAGCACTTTTGTTGGCTCCCGAGAGTGGAATGTACCCTCACTTTTCTTTTTTGTTCAGCACTTCAGTTGTAGCTATTTGGCATTTGTTCTACCTTCCGCTTTTCTATTCATAATGTATGCTGGACGTAATGAGAAATTGAATGAAGTGCATAGATACTACAAGTGTTGATCCCCTTGCTTTTATTTAAATTGTTTTAAAAAATGGTTTGAAAATCCGGGGCGTGACAGAAATACAGAAAGGGAATGGGGTTGAACGAGCAAAATCTGCCGTCAAATTCAATATCAATTCCCAAAAGTCCTTACATCAGTACCTCAGCCCCCTTTTTATAGGACGACCTAGGAAACCCTAAAAGAGGAAAAACCCTAAGTACAAGTCTAGGGCCAACGACCTAATTAGGCCTAAAAAGGGAAAGAAAAGAACCCTAAACACGTCAAGTAAAACAAAATAAGAAAAAGACAAAAATATTAAAAGTATGTGGGACCAGGCAAGGGGGGAACAAGTTCCCAAAGGTTCCCGCACTAGTTGCCCTATCCTTGGCCACATAGAGAGATGCTGGTGTAACAACCCCAAAATTTTGAGAAACATTTTTTTTGAAATACAATAATTAAAACAATGGGGAGTTAATAGTAGTAATCAAACACAATACAGTAGAACTTCTCATTACATTCTTCTTGATACAATGTACAAACCGCAAGAGTACAAGAAAGAAAGTACACTAAACTACTAGCCACAAAATGTATCGAGAAAGTACAACTACTAGTACAACAACCTGTAAACTGTAAGGAAAGAACAACTGTCCAAAGAGAGCCAAGCCAGCAACTCCAATAGAACTAACAACTAAGTCAAGCTCCAAGCCAACCTGCAAGAGGAACCCTGTAGTACAATCCTGGAAAGAGAAAGAAAGGTGGGTT
>NMUG010002158.1:0-16438 GCA_002855965.1 Monotropa hypopitys | reverse complement strand
AGGGCATCGGAGCGTGCGGAGCCCGCGCTTCGGCACGGATGAGTCGTCCACCTGTGGCGTGGGGCAGTGCACCTGTCCCCTCTGAGTGGACTGTCGTGTGGCCGACCGGTCGGCCCCGACAATGTCAGGCGGCGCCGCCTGACAACATCGGGCGGCAGAAAAGCTGACAAAGGTGGTCTGACATGCGGCGGGAATCACGGAAAAGCTGATTCTGTGTCAGGCGTGTGTCTGCCATGTGCGCAAATCCCGGGATGCTGTCCACGAGGGAATCTTCGCTGTGAACAAGGCATTTGTCCTGTCTGGCCGAAGCGACACGCTTCGGCGCTGCTTGTTGCTGGCCGGGCCATCCTGGACCGAGAAAACGTCTGCACAGAAGCGTCCTCGTCGGCCCGTACTATGATCGGTCGCACGACCTTGGCTGAGTCCCTTCGGCTAGGCACCTCCTCTGGGCTTTGAGTCTCCGAGCCGGAGAGAGCCCAAGAGAGGCCCTGTTGCCGTTGAAGCTTTGATCGGTCGCATGACCTTTGATGCTGGATGCCTCGGCTAGGCACCTCCTCTGGGCTTTGAGTCTCTGAGCCGGAGAGAGCCCCAGAGAGGCCCTGTCGTCGGCTCTGATCTGTTCGGCCGCCTGCTGGCGGGTCTGAGCGGTGGTCCTCCTGGAGGAGGTCGTGGCTCCGGCCTCCTTTTAGTTCGGACCCCAACAAGATACACAAGGTACCACCTGTAATACAATTATATCAAGTACCCCTTGGTACCACATGCAACACAAATATATAAATAACCCATGGTACCACCTGCAACATGAATATATTAAGTACCCCTTGGTACCACCTGCAACATGAATATATTAAGTACCCCTTGGTACCACCTGCAACATGAATATATTAAACACCACTTGGTACCACCTGCAACATGATATAACTCAACAGATAGAATGGAATATGAGCATAAAAGAGTTGTCATTGGTTACTCTACATGTATTAACATTTAGAATCACAGGTGTAACCTCATTAAGTCCACTAACTTCAATGTCATGACATGAACTATGATCAATAGTGATATTACCGTACGTGTCTACTCAAAATCTCATATCCTCATCCAACTCTCTTATTCTAATTACTCATACATGTAACATGCATAATTCTAGCAATGATATGCTATCATAATCCACATCTCCTCTATATGGTTTCATACAAGCATTTATCCATAATACTTATAAAATCATTCTTTTCTTCATTAGATGATTAGGCTCGCATGCCTATTATGATGTCATGATTAGTCCATCTACTAATCGTATCCGACCACATTCTCTATCTCATACTACGAGGTGTTGTATAAATTTATTATATTCACGAATTCCATTTCATGTTTTTCTCATCAATGGGAAAATGTCCCGCATAACCTCGTACAATGCATCGCAACACATTCATCTATACGTTATACCTAATCATAGTTACAAGCCGAATATTTGCCAAAACTGGCCACCGGTATAAGTATCATGGCTACATGCCGAATGTATGCCCAGACTGGCCACCGAACACTATTCAAGGCCTAAGGCCAATGTTCTTGCCAACACTAGCCGCCGATATACCATTTTGACTAACGTCGCAATTGCCCAAACTGGCCACCGGTATATCAAAATATCACATATACTTGGAACGCAGCCCATTCTCCACATGTCACTGAGATCGCAACCCAGCTTCAACATGTAACATGTCACCGAACCGCAGCCCGACTTCAACATGTAAAGGGTTTCTTTCCAAAATTTACCACTTTCTGATTTAAGTTCTTCAAGTATGCATAACACATCACATTTTAACATGACATCCGTAAAGATTACGATTTCCATTCGATTTTTCCTTCATTCATTACCTTACTATTATTCATTTGTAAGGAAAACGTCACTATATTCGCATATATATAACATCAACATCATATCTAGCAGACTCACCGGAATATCGTAGGAAAAGTGTCGATGCTATCTCCTCGCAATATTGAACGCCTCGCTCCAATACCTCTACCAATTACACTATTACTATCTGTACAACAAAAAATGCAAATAAGAATTATTCTTTATTAAGACCATCACTTTTCTGCATAGACCAACCCGCTACTCCATACACAAATGTGTCTACTATT
The DNA here is from genome assembly GCA_002855965.1 of Monotropa hypopitys. Lineage (NCBI taxonomy): Eukaryota > Viridiplantae > Streptophyta > Magnoliopsida > Ericales > Ericaceae > Monotropa > Monotropa hypopitys. Next base: position 14,299 of record NMUG010002158.1, on the reverse strand, counting down.
ACCAAAATTAACGAATCTCATGGCATTGATACATATATCACTAGCCCAAGTAGAATCTATACACACCCCAATTTCTAATTCCCAAAAATCCATACTTCAAAACACCCATCGGACATCTTCTACAATTCTCGTTAACACCCAACATCCACAACTATGATACAAACATGGTACGATACCTACAAGTATATAACCCTTCCCCGAGACTAACCACATATACCCAAATCGAATTCTCTCTAAGAGATATACAAATCTATAGATCCCAAACTCGATTCATCATTAATTCACCATCTATGCACAAATCTAGACTCACAAAGATGTCTATTTCGAAATCCTCGAACAAACCCGCCTTACATGAACCATCCAAAATGAGATCCAAGAAATCCCCAAAAATAAAAGTACAAGGATAAAGAAACTATACCTCATATTATGATCTACACGCTCCAAGGATTCCAAAACCGGTCTCGGATCGTTCACAGCACTTCGGATCGCCAAGATATCGTCGAATCTCTCTACCTCCTTCTCCCCCTCTCTCTACAATGGTGGCTATAAAATGATTATACCAACCCTAATACACATTAGGGATGTTTACAAACCATTAAAATTGACAAAAATGCCCTTAAGCACACTTAAAAACGAATTTTTGGATTTTCCTTCTGCGTAACGGGTTATCGATAACCCAACAATCGGGTTATCGATAACTAACTCCTCGGATTTTTCTAAAGGCGTGCTGGTTATTGATAACCCAAAAATCGGGTTATCGATAACCCACTTCTCGGGTTTTTCTAAAGAGCGACCCGGTTATCGATAACCCAACAATTCGGGTTATCGATAACCCGCTTCTCGTGTTTATACTAGGACTCGGGTTACCAAATACCATTTTGGCCATAACTTCTTCGTTATAACTCGGATTGAGTCCATTCAAGTTGCATTATTTTCGTAATTTCACCCTCTACAACTTTCATGAACAATATTATTTTATTTTCAGAATATTTATGGATCTAAATAAGTCTATAATGCAACCAATACATTGCCGAAATTGATTCTTAATATACCTACTTCATACCACGACTCTTACCACCTTCGAACTTGCCCAAAATAACTTTCTACAATTTCTAGTACCTCAATACAAGTTCTCATGACCTCTAATTCATTTCAATCCTCCTTTCACACCCAATTCCACCCCAAACCTTTCCATATTCATTCGATATCGCACTTCACAACTTGCATGCCAATACTTAGACACATACAATCATTTGGATTAATTTAATTATTAATATACAATCAATTTCATTGAATTACTAGGAACGGGTGTTATATTGGGTTCTAGATTTTAAGCTCTAGGTTCTGGATTTAATGGGTTCTGGGTTCTGGGTTCATAATTTTGGGGGTTTCACATACAAAACACAACTTTCATAGGCCCCATATATTTTGCCTTATATTTTTGTCTGTTGGATTTGCTTCTTCATTGATATAGACGATTGGATTTAATTCTGGTTGAATGGTTGGGCGCATTCTCGCACACAGTTTCACACCGTGCGATTTTCGTTTGGTTAAAGGGATGGATGTTGACACATTTTCACACACATTACCCACTATGCGATTTGGTTTTGGTTGAACAACTGGATGTTGGCATATTTTCACATACGTTTCACACCATGTGATTTGTTTTTGGTTGAACGGTGAGATGTTGACACATTTTCATACATATTACCCATCATGTGATTTGGTTTTGGTTGAACGACTGGATGTTGACACATTTTCACACATATTTCACACCTTGTGATTTGCTTTTCATTAAACAGCTAGATGTTGACATATTTTCTCACATGTTTTACACCATAAGATTTGCTTCTGATTGAACGGCTATATGTTGACAAATTTTCATACCCATTTTTCATATATTCCATCGACACACATTCTATATTCCACCAGTAAACATTCCACATTCCACATCACACACTGTGTGATTTGATTTGGTTGAGTTATCTCTCTCTCACACAGAGCTATTCGGTGAGCCCCTCTTCTCTCTCACAGCTCTTCATTAAGGCCCCTCTCTCTCATATACATTCGGTGAGCCAGTGTTTCGATTTTCTTTTACGGTTTGGATGTGTTTTATCTCTCACTCACTCACTAGGCTGTGATATTTCCATTTACGGTGTACATGTGTGTGGATGTCTCTCTCTCTCTCTCTCAGAGCTCTTCATTGAGAGAGAGGATGGGTTGAACTATTTCTGGATGGGTTTAACGACGTATGTTCCTCTCTCACTCTGTGCATGTGTGCATTTTTTGGATTTTTTTATTGTTTCGATTTTGGGGGTTTTCTGTGTTATTTCAATTTTTCGATTTTGGGGGGGTTTCTGTTCAACATGCACTGTTCAATATGTTCTGGGTTCAGTGGATGGATGGGTTCTGGGTTTAATGGCTAGATTTTGGGTTCTGGGTTACAGGTTTAATGGGTTTTGGGTTTATGAATTTTTTTTTGGGGGGGGGGGGTTATACATGTTTGATTTACTTCTGTGTTTAACGACTGAACTTGATTAAGGTTTGAACATCTTGACAACACACGTTACTTAATGTTAGATTTTCTTCTGTATTCAATGGCTGGATGTTGACACATTTTCACACACAGATTCATACTGTGAGATTTGCTTTTGGTTGAACAGTTGGATGTTGATGCATTTTCACTCATGTTTCCAACCATAAGATTTGCTTTTGGTTGAACTGCTGGATGTTGACACATTTTCACAAACATTTTCATATTCCACAACATACATTCTATATTCCACCATTAGATTTGCTTCTGTGATGAACAGCTGGATGGTGAGACATTTTCACACACATTTTCACACATTTTCACAAACATTTGGTTCTGGGTTAAACACTATCTAGGTTAGGATGTGATGAATTATTTCCGATCCCTCTGTCCCTATCAACTCAAAAGCAAATCTCACAGTGTGAAATATGTGTGAAAATGTGTGTGCTGTAGATTATGTTTGTGAATGTGTTAACATCTAGTCGTTCAACCAAAAAACAAATCTGTATCCAGGTGTTTCGGTGCTTGTGTTGTGTATGGGTTTGACCAGTGTCTGGGATTGAGTTGTGGCTGGGTTCTGCCTGCCACTGGATTCATCTCGTCACTGGTTTCTATCCATCACTATGATTAACTGGTTTTCGGTTTTGGTCGCTGATTGGCACTCAAAAGTGCAAATCAATGCCATCATTTTCCTTAACTTTTGCCTGGTTTTATTATTTAAAGCTTGATATTTGTGTGAATTTCATGTTATTGTGAAACCAAACTAAATTCCTAGATTTGTAGTCCATGGCATGTTAATTTATTTTACAGATCATTTGATGGAATGTGGAAGCAAAGGATGTAAGTATTTGAAGAAGCAAACAATGAGAAAAATCTTAAAGTCTCTCAAATTCCACTCCAATTCCCGGGAGTAGATCCATTCATTACCGGGAATATAATGCAAATAAGTGAATCAAAAGTGGTCAGAAACTTTCATTCCCGGGAATACTTTACTTCATTACCGAGAATACAACATCAGAAGCTTAAGTGAAGAGGCCCAGAAGCATTCATTCCCGGGAATAAATGAATTCATTGCCGGGAATGCTGAGTAAAGCATTAATATTCAAGTGGACAGAAGCATTCATTCCCGGGAATACTGTACTTCATTCCCAGGAATACAAGGGTTAATTTTTGGGCAGAAGCATTCATTCCCAGGAATACTGCACTTCATTCCCGGGAATACAAGGGTAAATTCTAGGAAGAAAGTGAGACGTGTCCCCCTATGTCCACATGTTCTATAATTATTTTTATGCGATTTTGATTATTTTTCTCAAAACTTTAGGGTAATTCTTTCTAGAGCCCGAGGGATAGCCTATAAATAAGAGGGCTTAGGTTCTTTGTAAGGGAGTTGGAGGTTAGAAGGCCAGTAGCTTCATTTTCTGCTGTGTAGTTAGGTTAAATTTTTGCTATTTCTTTTCAATTTACTCTGTAGTTTTTTCAATTGTAGTTCAAGTTAATAGTTAATTTCAATTTCAAGTTTAGATATGTTGTTCTTCTCTTCTTTCCTTGTTCTTCTTAATTTCAGATGTTTTTACTTCTCAATTGCATTGCTTCATTCATTCCCTGTTCTTTTAGATCTATAAATTTCTAGTTTAAAAAGAATTAGATTCAAGGGAATTGATAGATCCAAGGTTGATTTCCATTCTCTCTATAGAATTCAATAGTTCTATCAGATATTCAAGGAATTAACCCTGCCAATTGGGTTGTGGATTTCAATTCGGATTGAATCTAGCCTTGAATGGTTATAGACAACTCACAATTGGCATATCTATTACTTTGTGACGATTTTATTTTATTTTGATTCACAGTTGTTTCATAGGATTGATTTTCATTGAAATACCTAATCTAGTTAGAGAGAGAAGAATCAATCCTCGGATTTCATCCATAACCAAGGATCGGATTCCATCTTAATTCTCTTACATTAGATTAATCTCTGTTTACTCTCTGAAATTTCTATTGTTTTCTAAATTGTTCACCACCACTATTTCACTTCACAATTCCACCCTCCATTTCACACTTATCACTTAATAAACAAAAAAAATAATTAAACTCATTACATACCTTAATCCATGAGGAGAATGACCTGGTTCTTACCAGTTTTATTATGCTTGATTGACAAACTCATGGTGTGAATCACTTTTACTTGGGTGATTGAACCTATTTTCTGTGTTATTCTTTAAATTCCCAAATCTGAAAATTCAATTGCACAATCAAATGTTTTTGGGCCAAGCAGTCGCGTGAATTGAAATAAATATTAAGCTGTGATGATCGTTTGAATTTCTGTGATTACCGCATGTTATGGTGAGGTAACTCAGAGATTTTGGGAGGCATTTCTTTCGCGACTCCTGTTGTTGTAGCCATGGCGTATGTTTGGTAATTGTTTGGTAATTCTGTGCACTAAGAAATTCCGACAGTTGTCAGATTGACAGTCCATCTACCTGGCATGCATTGTGTGCTATTTAACCCAATATAATTAATGGATAGCATTGTCGCTAGGGTTGGGCGACAGATGTCGAAATTGACTGCATTTTTGCATATTGTGATTCAAGTGAGTTAGAAGTGTCCACTTTGGCCCGTACATTAACATATCAAGAATTTCCTCAACATTTTGTTTAGAATAAACCCCAGAAAAATGGACGCCAAGGAAAAAGGAATTTGCCATTGGATGGATGTACTTCATCATCCCTAACGCATGTGAGCGATTCTACTTGTATTTGTTGTTATCTGTAGTGAAAGGACCAAGATCTTTTGAAAGCTTGCATACTGTGAACGATGTCTTGCATGATTCTATCAAATCCGTGTATATTCCTAAAGGACTTTTAGAGGATGACGAAGAGTGGGTGCAATGCCTTCAAGAAGTAGTAATAATGAAAATTGGATACCAATTGCGTGTGATATTCTCAATTATTCTCACTCAATGCTTTCCATCACGGTCGTATGAGTTGTGGGAAACATTTGCCATTGACATTTGCGATGATCTGACATATAAAAGCTAAACAATGTTTTTTATTCCAAATTCAACTAATTCTCAAATTAAAGATTACAACTTATATCTTTTGGACCAACTGCTTCAGGAATTAGAAAAAAGTTTAAAAGTTTTTTTGCCAATGCCTCATCCAACAAGTACTTGGAACTTCGCAATTGGTAACAGATTGATTTTGGAATATCAACGGCTCATTTTTGATGCATAGTGTTCAGATGCAGATATAAACATTGAGTGGCTAAATGTCGAACAAATGTCCGCTTACACTGCAATCACAAATTCTGTGTTTGAGAACAAAGGAATTACGTTCTTTTTAAATGGTGGTACTGGAACATGAAAGACCTTTTTATACAACATTGTTGCCAAAAAGTGTCGTAGTATGGGCCATATTGTCATTTCTATCTCACTTAACGTACTGGACGACTCAGTTTGTCCATTCAGCAAACAATCATTGCAAACGGAGTTGTTTAGAAAAACAAAGTTGATAATATAGGACGAGGTTCCCATGCAGCAGAAGCACTACGTTGAAGTAGTTAGTCGTACACTTCATGATATTTGCGATAACAATAAGCTTTTTAGTGGTATCATTATAGTTCTGGGAGAGAATTTTGGCAAATTCTACCAGTCATACCTAACGGCGTTCATGAGCAAATTATCAGAGTTTTGTTGAGACGTTCTATTTTAAGGAATCACGTTCAGGTTTTAACTTTAAGACTGAACATGCACCTAAATAGCGTAGACGATTTTCATTCAAATTTTATAGGATTTTTGAAGGAGGTAATTTTTAAATGGTTTTGCATAAAAGTTCATATTTTCTTACTTGCGAATTATATTTTATCGATTTAAATATTTGGTTAGGTTTCTAGATTAGGTCCAATTCAAAAGAAATTGTGGAACTTCCGTCAAAAATACAGAAGTGCAGAATGCTTACCGAGTTGTTATTTGCGGTGTATCCGCAACTAGATGTACTGAAAAATTGTGACTCCAAATTATTTAAATGAACGGACAATACTATCTGCACGTAATGGCAATATTAGCGCCATCAATCTCGCTGCATTGAATACCTTCCCTGGGGATACGACGACCTATTTCGCAACATATAAAATGTATCATGACAATAATCTTGATCGCACTGTCTCAAACAGATATCTGAATGAATACTTAAATTCATTCCGAGCATATCATTGACTGCATCTTCTACAGAATTTTCTTTCGAAATGATGAGGCGTCAATTTCCAGTCTGATTAGCATATGCAATGACTATTAATTTGAAGAAGCTGTTAGACTCCGGCGATGATAATATATTAATAAGGTAATTTCTAATTACTTATTTTTATATATAAGTCATTTATTTATTCTTGTCTTTTTTTGTATGTGGTTGTGCATATCCCCAATTTTGCCTTGTTGACGAGGAATATTTGCATTGATTCCCAAATATTTGGAAGAATATTGATAAAAATGTATAAAAAAGATATTGTAGTCATCATTAATAATATAATTTAGAGTTTTGTTATTTACTTATTTAAAAACAATATAATTTGTATTGATAAAAATAGTTTGCAAACATACTTTTGTGTTTATTGCCGTTTTTATTCATTTAATATAATATTTTTTAATGCTATCGCTAGTGATATCATACAATAGAATGATGCATATTAAAATTTATCCATCGAATTTTGTAGTATAAGTGACATTTTTTAAAATCTGAGATTGTTTTTGTAATTATAATAATATGAATAAAATATGAATAAAATATGAATTACAAATCTGCAATTTTATTGCATTAAATACAATTACTTGATCAGCTATGTAATTAAAATATTTCTGGGGTCATTACAGGACCCGCTCTTATCACACCATTTTTTTTCACACTTCCCATTCCTTGATCAAATTTTCTTTACTTTAAATAGGGTGATAATGTTGACTAGCGAGACCTCTCATTCAATGTCATTCTATTTTGCGGCGTTAAAAAAATATAAATATGGGGACGATTAATATTTCTAAATGTATACATATATAACATAATACCATATATTATTTTATTTTACGACTTGAACCAAGTTCAAATAAATAACATGTTATTCTGTAAATAATTATTCGCACTCATTATTTTCAGCATGTTGATATTATAAAAATGTGAAGTTACCCGTCCCTTTTCCGGGCCGGATCGGAGACAAATTTTAAAGATTGTTTCGGGGATGGAGACGAGGACAAAAACGGAACCGGGGACCCTGCTAAGCCCCCACGCTTAGCAGGGTGACAGTGCCCCCTGTGGGGGGCCCGCGTGGATCGTAAACAAACAAAATTTCGAAGTTTTGTTTAAAATACTATTTTATGTTATACTGTAAAAAATTAGCTCAATCAGTTAATGTATAACATTTACTTAATCGTTTGAATTTTCATTCACAATTTTAAACCGTTTTACAGAATGAAAATTGAAACGATATACATTATTCAATTGAACTAATTTTTTACTATATAACATAAAATAATATTTTAAACAAAACTCCGGAAAAGAATTTGTTCTCGAACCACGCGGGTCCCCCACGGGGGCATTGCCACCCTGCTAAGCGTGGGGTCTTAGCAGGGTCCTCGAATCCGACAAAAACTTAAAAAAAATCGAGGGCAGGCCGGGGATGAGGATGTATACACCTGATCCGTTATTATTAGTATTATTATATTATTATTATTATTATATGTGTAGTTTTCTTAAAATAATATTTTTGACTATTTTAAATTAAGTTTTGAAAATTATATATGTTATGAAAAGTATGTTTTGTAAGATAAATAATTTTTAAAATTAATTTTTTTTATTTTGACCAATTTTAATATATTTTTGAAAATAAAAAAAATTGGGGACGGTTCGGGGATCACCGTTCCCCGAACGGGCCGGGGACGGAGAACAAATTTTTGTACCCAATCGGAAACAGACCAGGGATGAAAACAATTGTGTGAAGGCGGGGAGATGAACAGAGACGGGAACGGCAAAATCCGTCCCCAGCCCGGCCCATTGCCCTCCCTTATTGATTGATGATCTTTGCAAGACGGACAACATTTAGCATGAATAATTTAATCCCCTCTTCTAGGAGTTCTCTCTTCAATATTTTTTAATTTTTGTACTTTTATTCTGAAACATGGTCTAAAATCTTTGATGGGAATTTAAAAATTGGGAGGAAGTATTTTTTATTTTTTACAAAATTATTTAAAAATAATGAACAATTCAAATTATCCATGTGCACAAATAGTCTGTTCCCATAGTTCAGCTTATTTTAAAAGGCAAAAAAAAAATTCAAAAGTGTCAACATTGTTATCTTTAAAGAAAATACTTATTGGGCGATAGAATATTATCGTGTAACCTGTCTTAAGGTTCAGCCGGCCGAACGCCATCGTTCGAGTTTTTTATGTGCTTTCTTGTAAGCCTTAGTTATATTAATAATAGCTGTTGAGATATATGCCAAGAGCATTGGATAATTTTTTCATTTAAAAGGGCCATCACATCTCCACCCCTCCCCCACTATATATATATACCCCACTTACGAAGCTTGGCTTGTGTACTCCACACTCCTCATCTGAGAAACCACACAACCTATACATATAGCCATGTATTCTATTCCCCCCTTAAAACGAACTTTTTTCTCTCTTCCTCCTTTTTCTTCCATGGCAACTTCCAACCAATCTCAACCCTCCTCCCTTAAAGAATCAAAACCCACAATCGATAACGGAGATCTGGAACAACAAACCACCAAACTAGGGCTCGAAATCGAGGTGGTCGACTATTCTTCTCGAGCCCAGTGGCTCAGGGCTGCCATTTTGGGAGCAAACGACGGCTTGCTCTCAACGGCGTCATTAATGGTCGGAGTCGGATCCGTCCGTAAGGACGTAAAAACCATGGTACTCACCGGAATCAGCGGACTCGTCGCCGGAGCTTGTAGCATGGCTATCGGGGAATTCGTCTCCGTTTACTCCCAGTACGACATAGAACTGGCTCAGATGAAGAGGGAGGGTACTAAGGGCAGGGATAGTGAATGCGAAATCGAGGAGAAGAAGGGGAAGTTGCCAAGTCCGTGCAAGGCGGCCTCCGCGTCCGCAGCGTCTTTCGCTGTCGGGGCATTGGTGCCGCTGTTGGCCGCCGCATTTATTAAGGATTACAACGTGAGGTTGGGAGTAATGGTGGCGGCCGTGAGCTTGGCTCTGTTAGGGTTTGGAGGATTGAGTGCCGTCTTGGGGAGGGCGCCGGTGGTCAAGCCTTCACTTAGGATTTTGATGGGAGGGTGGTTGGCTATGGGAGTTACTTATGGCTTAACCAAGTTGATTAATACTTCTACTCAATTTTAAAATCGTCCCTTATGCTTTAAAGTTTAAACCCAGAAAAATCTTTATAAAAATGATCCAACTTCACTGTGTTGGCCAATATTGCATTTATTTTCATACAGTATAGACGTAATCCATAAAAATAAGTGAATGCAGTAATACCAACACAATAATCTGAATGTTTTTTAGAAAAATTTGTGTGGGTGTTGTTTTCCAAATAATGGTAATAGCTTTCCTTTCTTAAAGGGATAATTGTTTCTGTTTAGATGAGCAATGGTCTGTCTGCGGCTTTCTGTATAGTTTATGGTTTTATCTTTAGATCTGTTATGATCCTTCCTCTTTCTGGTATGTTGTGATGTATGCTTGGAGACTGTTGATTTGTATTTAAGGTAAAGGTTAAATAAACCACCATATGCATGACTATTGAGCCTAATGATGGTGTATTTCTGATGAATTTTTGGCAATTTCAGATTCATTGTCTAAGATGATTCAGTTTTTTCTTGAGTTCTTCTTTTCTTGCAAAACAATGATTTGGGCGACACCAAATAGAGTGTGTCACCCAAATCATCTTTGATGGCCAAGTTAGAATTTGCTTGAGAGTTGAAGAACTCAAACTTATTGGTTAAGAGAGTCTTGTATATGTTTTCCTTGCTACTCCATTATTTATATGTAATCGTCTCTTTACGCTGTGATTAGTGGGATCATGGCAGTGGTAGATACGGACCCCAGATTTATAATTTGGTGTGACACCATTAGAGAAAAAAAGATGAATGAATGATAGGAGAAGTGTTTGGAACGGAAGAAAATGGATGTGGTACCACCAGCATTTCTTCTAAAATATATAATTAAAAAAATGCGTGCTCCTAAAATATCTAATTAAAAAATGGGTCTGTTATGTGCAACACCACCCGTCTTAATAGATCTGCCACTGGATCCTGGTCCGACTTATATGGAAATGTTCGAATTGCTTCCATATGTGTATGTTGCCATAATCAAGGCTTCCTTCTTTATCGCGTAACTACTCCATAAGTCATGTCTGACATTACATAGGTACGCTGTAACGATCCGTCCCGAATTAATAAAAAAATTTATAATCCGGCTACGAATCGTCACACATTAAGAACTAACCAAGGCTATTTGATCTTATTTTTCAAAACACCATAAATGTTTTTTCTTTCTTTTTAATAAAATACTGCAGCCGAATAAAAAGATAATAATAAAAACTCCAACCACAACTGGTACCAAGTGTGACAGTCTAACCAAAAATAATGACCCAGAACAAGGTCCCAAATAAAAACTGAGTCGTCTACTATAAAAAGACTAAAATCTAAAATATGAAGTCTCACGATCCTCACACTATGACTGTAAGGAAGAAGGAACTGGAAGTAAAAGCAATATGACTCATGCTGAAGAGAGTCCTGAGAAACTGACAATGAACCCGCTAAGCCTCCTTACTTGAATAAAATGCCACAACACAAAGCAGGCAAAAATATCAAGGAGTGTCAGATTCACACTTTTTATAGAAAAAGATATTAACATGCTACAATAATAAAAACAAGTAACATAGGGGTTGTGCCTCTCCCCTCATGTAGTCCAAAATAACAAAGTAAATGAAGGAGTTGTGCCTATCCCATAAAGTAGTCCAAACCACAAAGTAAAGTGTCCATGCATATGCAATTGCAATTATATACGTCTTTTAGAATTTTAGGAAGTTTCCATCACCATCATCAACATACTAGGGAGGCAATTCAACTCCACTAGCCAAAGGGAGATCAAGTCTATCCTAATATTCCATCACCGTAAGGTAGTCACAAAGTTCTACCGGAATATAATATTTTCATCACCGTCAGGTAGTCACAAGGTCCTACCGAAAATATATATCACCACAATTGCAATTAATTATGCAAGATCTTATCACCGTAGGTAGTCACAAAGTTCTACCGAAGATCATATCATCGTAGGTAGTCACAAAGTTCTACCAAAGATTTCATCACCGTAAAGTAGTCACAAAGTTCTACCGAAATCTTTATATTTTATCATCGTTACATCATGGATGTGCATGCATGTGAATGTTCTCAACTAAAGTACATCGTATATTTTCAGCACCTAAGTGTTGTACAAGCATGTTGAAACATCAACTATATTCATTCCATCCTATCATCGTAAAGGAAGCATATAAACACTTAAACAATGCAGTCCATTTATAAGTGTGCACCAACCATTTTAAGGGAAGGAAATTGGTTATTTGCAGCCATCAATACACTAAGTTAACATGGTTGCATATATAGACATTCAAAGCATCCAAACATCCATTCAAGTAGTATTCATCTAAAACAACCAAACAAACAAGTCCAAAGCACATAAACATTGTATCATGCAAATCAAATATTCTATAAAAGTAGGAATCTACACACTCACAGTATAGGTTCGTGTACAGCAATGCAAAGCTACCAGGATGCCCTCGATGACTCCGGACAGTCTCATGTACATAGGAATTACATAGTTGTATAAGAATAAGTCCATTTTACCCGTTAACTTGCATTATTCGAGACCTAAGTTCATTTATGCAACCCATGGCTCAAAAACCCAAAATTTCCTTACGAAACTCCGTACTAAAATGTATACAGCTTTTGCTACATAACTCAGAATTTCAATTATAATATACCGTTGGAAAGATCTCGACGATGTGCACGACATATAATTTTTTTGGATTTTTTGTAAAATATCCCGGCCTACAGACTGCTCAGAATGCAGCAGGGTATAAAAACTGCTTAATCAAAAACATTGCCAACTTAATCTTTTTGCCTAATTTTCGATTCAAATGAACTCCAAACGACAAACCCTTATAACACAGTGTATATAACATGTTGAACTATAACATATTAGGATTTGGACTTCAAAAGAATAGGTTTATCCCCTCAAATCTACAAATCTATCACTAATTACGTCTTATACAGTCTCTAATCACGTTCTAATTAAATTGCTAATTACCGACTAACCAGAACTCGAATCGAAAATCTAGAAACATGGTTAGTTACCTCTTGATGTGTAGATTAAACTTGCAGAAGAGTTCTGTTCCAAAATCGATTGGTTTCCACCTTGCTTTCGCACTTTCCCTCAGGAGGTCTGTTAATCCTCTCTGCAGCCTTTTTCCTTCTCCAAAAATGAAATGAGAGACTAAGTCTCTCCTCCCTCAACCCTAATCCGAAATTAGGGACCTTAGACCATTATACCATCATCTAATTAGCCTTCTTACACCCCTAGCCATGCTCCCACACTTTATATATGTTAATATATATATTGATTTTTAAGTAAGAACATTTTAATCAATCAAATGCCAAAAATCAATTAAATGGCCAATAAAAATAATAGTTTACCCCATCCTAATTATATACATACTTATGTATATATTTTTTTCCTTTTATCATTTTTTATATTATAAAATAATTTAATTAATCATTTAAATAGGACGGGTGTTACAACTCTCCCCCACTTAGAAAATTTCGTCCCCGAAATTAGAATACGTACCCAACACGAAAAGATGCGGATATTTGCTCTTCATGTCATTCTCTCCTTCCGCAGTCGCTCCCGAATCAATCTGACACCCTCAGATGTGTGCTGTATCAACTCTGGGCCCAGCAAATGCCTCTCTCCCACTTCACTCCAGCAAAGAGGAGTGCGGCAACGTCTTCCATAAAGTGCCTCATATGGTGCCATCCCAATACTGGAATGATAGCTATTATTGTAGGCAAACTCCACCAAAGGAAGATAGTCGTTCCAAGGACCCCGAAAGTCCAGCACACAACCCCGCAACATGTTTTCCAAGGTCTGTATAGTCCTTTCGGACTGCCCATTAGTCTGTGGATAAAAGGCTGTACTGAACTTCAAAGAAGTCCCCAAAGCAACTTGCAAATTATGCCAAAACCGAGAAGTGAATTTCGGATCCCTGTCACTCACAATAGAAATAGGTACTTCGTGTAGCCTGATAATCTCATCAATATATAGTCTAGCATACATGTCTGTAGTATACGTCACCCGTACTGGCAAAAAGTGAGCAGACTTGGTCAGTCGATCCACCCCTACCCAGATAGAATCAAACCCTTTTCTGCTCTTCGGCAATCCAACAACGAAGTCCATAGTTACGTGCTCCCACTTCTACTCAGGTATCGGCAAATTCTGCAATAGCCCGGCTGGTCGCTGATGCTCTATCTTCACCTGCTGGCAAGTTAAGCACTTTGCTACAAACTCTGCAACATCATTCTTCATGCCCTTCCACCAAAAGTTTTCCCGCAAGTTTCGATACAACTTATTGCTTCCAAGATGCATAGCATAAGCAGAGCTATGACCCTCCTCCAAAATATTGTGCCTCAAAGCTGGATCATTAGGAACACACATACGTGCTCCAAACATAAGCATACCATCCATACCAAATC
>NMUG010002157.1:0-16440 GCA_002855965.1 Monotropa hypopitys | reverse complement strand
AGTGGACGATTATACCACTGCGTTTTACCAACTCATGGCAAGGAGTGATCTGGGTGAGACTAGCGATCAGCTGATGTCACATCCGGAAAATTTAATTATTTTCCATTCGTTTCAAAAAAAAATATCGATCGATTTAATATTTTTGTTGGGATTTAATTTTTGTTAATCGTTCAGTTCCCTGCGGCTCATATTTTAATTTACTTATCCAATTTGAGTGCGACAAGTCTTGGGTTGTGAGGTTTTGTGTTCTGAGCACGAGCAAGTCTTCGTGGTCGAATTTGGGTTTCGTTTGGGATCCCGAGAATTGTTTAAAAGTGTTGGAGTTATAGAAATTCATTTAAATTAATAAAGAAAATAATAAAAGAAAATCAAAAAAAAATGAGAGAATAGATACAGGAGGGATCGGGCTCCCCCCTTCCCCTAATTCCCTCCTTCTCCCCGACATCCCCCTGCGCCAAACCCTACGAACCCCACGCCAGGCGCCGCCATCCCCTCCTCCAGCTCTCCTCCATCTCCGGACGGCGAGTTCTCTCTCCCTCCCGCTGGTCCTCTCTCCCTCCCGCTGGTCCTCTCTCCCTCCCGCTGGTCCTCTTTCCCTCATCCCTCTCGGCACCTTCCCTCCCCCTTCCCACGGTTTCCCCTGATCCCTCTCCCCCTCTCCTCTCCCGGGCTGCTGTGCGGTGGGAAGAAACGTGGTGCAGTGGTGGAGGTGGGGTAAGGCTTGGTGCGGTGGTGGCTGGTTGCTCGATGGCGGAGAATGACGGTGGTTGCGGACAGTGTTGCGGCGTCAAGGGCTGTGAGTTTGGCGGTTCGTGGGTTTGCGACGGAGATGAATGACGAAGGTTGGTAGAATGTAGATGTGCGACGGCTTGGGTTCCCTGTGGCGGCAAAAGTGAAGGACGATTAGAGCTTCGTCGATCGCGAGCCATCGCGTACAATGGGTAAGCCTATGTTTTTCCCCTTTCAGTGTTCCAAATCGTTTGTCGTCGATAGTGATTGTCTGTTGTTGGGGTTCTTCAGGAAAGCTACTTAGCAAACGGTGACGCACAACTATTAAGTCTTCGCCTGCCGCGAAGCTTAACATCAGTGGGTAAGACCTTGTTCTCCTCGTTTCAGTGTTTTAAATCGTTTGTCGTTCGATCAGTAACTTTCTGTCAAATTTTAGGTGTCAGCCTTAGCGAACGACGATAATCAGTGGCGCGCGATGTTCAGGGCCTTGGCCACCACTTGTGGCCGCATCGACAGGTATACCGCGTACTCTTTTTAATTCTCACAAAAATCGTAATTGGTAATGTATAAGTAGGAGGTGTGATATTGTTGGATTCCTGCCCTTGTTGTTGTTGGCGCCTTAGTGCGGTTATCCTATTTTGCGCAGGTTTATGCCCAAATTTCTAGCAAATTTCTTGTCAACAATTGTTTCAGACATTCTAATCAAGGTAGAGTTTTATATCCCTCTCGTTTGTGCTGTTGGTGTTGTACCACCTTCTCATTCGTTTTTATGAAATCCTGTCAAGTCTTTTATATTCACAAAAATTGGTATCAAAGTGTTGTCATTCACTTAAATTGGTCGCGTTGAGTTTGGTCTAGGGTCGTTATGTTTTCTCCTAGAACGTTGGTTGTTCGATTCCGAGTTTGATTGTGAAAAACCCCAATTCTTGCAAAAATCGGTCGTTGTCGTTTTATGAAATCAAATTGGGGATTTTGGTTTGTTTTGGACGTTCTTGGATAGTTTGTGGGTCAAATGGTATTTTGACATGTTTTTGGCAATGAATCGAACAAATGGAATGTTTTGGAAATATGGAACGATTTGTGAACGAATGACACGTTTTGTGAAATGAACGGAAATGTTTTCGAAATGGACATTTTGGAATAAACGGAATTGGTTTGGAAAGAACAGAATACAAGTCACATTTTGGTTGATACGTTGACTAGGAGGTGTTGCCCTAGGTCATACGAAATGACTGAAAGAAATGGTAAAATGTGACACGTGACTGGAAACTGTTGTTGGAACTGTATAGTGGGATTGGCCCACCGACTCTTCAGAGGATTGAGGATTATCAAGTGCTTTTTATTCAGGTTGAGGCCTTGGGATGTACCATAAGAGGGTCTCCTACGACATTGCGCAATGGGAGTAGTACTAAACCCTCCCGACGGACGGGGAATAGAGGAATAGACGTGTAGAGGATTGATCCCCTCTATGAACGGAATGGCTAAGCACGATTGATAATACCTGATGGATAGAGATTTGCCTTGCTCCTACTAGAAGGCAAGGAAATGGAATAAACATGGTACTTGGAACGAAAATGGGAATTGGAATACGTTTGGAATACGAAAATGAGTCTTTTACTTAGTGTGAGTCAACACTTGACACAATTCCCTGTTGGCCTTGTCTAAGCAGTTTCTTTTGGTAAAGATCAGTTACGAGTACTCTTTCTTACGAGTCTTGGTTAGACATAGTGTTTTACTACTTTTCTTTACTATGAGTGAGATATGGAATTTTGAAAGAAAATGAAATGTTTTAAGTATAATGAGATCCATCGCATTGCATCTTTTACATTCTTTGCACTATCACACACGTGCATCCCAATAGTATAGACGGTAGGAGATGGATTATCTCTACCAGGCGGTCGTGCCTGACCCTCTACTTTTGTAGGACTTACCACTTGGACTTGGAGCCGCTGGATCCTTCGTAGGACTTGAGACTGGATCGGACAGTAGTGATAGGTTGTCTTTACTTTCAGTATTGTACTTTCTTTTCTTTACTATTGGCCGCGTTGTACGGGATTATCATATAAAATCCCATTTGGCCTTTCTCTTTTATTTGGGGCACTGTTGTACAGGGTTATCTTATAAAACCCTTTTTGCCTCCTTTCAGTTGTATTACATTTGATAGCAAGCATGTATTGTAATAAGTAGTGTAATGAGTAGTGTGTGTGTGGTAGTTAGTTCTTTACCCTTTTTGTTTGGATACTCGTTACCTACAGTTAACACTTCTCAAAAAAAATATGTCTCAAAATTTGGGAGTGTTACAGTTGGTATCAGAGCGCTCTTTCCGACTTACCTAGGTCTTTGGGTGAGACTTTAGTCTCAATGAGCGCACCGTTTCTTTTGTGTAGCTCTGAGGTGTTGCATTTAGGGTGCATGGCATGTGTATCTAGGCATTGAATGTGTGTGCATTGCATGGATCTCATAAAACAACAAAATTTTTATAACTCAAAATAACAAAATGGTTTGGAAATTCGTGGTGTCTACTTCTTCGAGTTGGTTTTGTTGTTGCTCTTTTAGGATTTTGAGTAAAATCCCGTCTCTGTTGTGGTGACTTTCGGGCCTGTTTTGGCGTTTGGTAGAGGATCCTGTCGATATTGGACTTGTGTATTCCGGTTACATCCTCTTGTTGGTAGTGGTGACTCCTACTCTAGCTTAGTGAACTGTTTGAAGTTCCTAGTTCTTAGAGCGCGAATGAGTTCCTTCGTTGGCTCTTGTGATGATTTGGCTTCTTGTTCCTCGATATCAGTCGTTGTTCATTATAGTTATGCCTTGTCGAGCCTATTCCTTCGTAGGTAGCGAATCTTCGTTGTTGTTGTCGTGGCTTTTGAGCCTCTCTCTTACAGCGGATGTTGGACTTTGTGAGGGTTTGTCGATGGATTCTCGTTTCCTCTCCTAGTGAGAATGGAAGTTCTACGTGCGATTGGTCAACTATCTCTTGAATTCTCTCTCTTGTGATCCCGGATGAACTCCTTGTGCGATGTTTCTTGTAGAAGAATACCTTTCTTCTTGACGTTAGTGATTGGATAATCGTTCTTTGCGGTTGGAAAATGGTAGTACTCTTGCGAGTGAGCCTCGAATTCTATTTCTTTTCTGAACGTTGATCTTTGGAGTTTGTCGTTTACCCTGTTGGCTCCGACTGTTTCTTGATGGTCGAGTTTTGACTCCCATTTCAGTTGCGTGATTGGCTTCTTGTTCGATAGCCTGGTTTTTGATGACTGTTTGCTCTTGGGATTGATTTGATCTCCCTGTCTCGTTTCGTTTCTTGTGTAAGTTGTAGAACCTTAGAATGATCTCGTTTGTGGGATGGTGATGTTGATCGCTTCTTGAAGTGTTAGCACTTGATATAGTGTAGTTGTGACCTCTTTGGAAAGTGAGAATACCTCGGTGTGGTAAAATCTTTTCATTTCAGAATTGCGTGTGACTTACTTGGGACGTGAAGTATTTTTGGGTTAGTAGGTTCTCCTTGCGGACTAGCACCAATTGGTCAGTGATGATAGTACTTTGTACTTATTTGATGCGAGAGTTGATCTTGGCTTATGGTTTGAGGTTCTTTAAGGATTTGTGTTAAACTTATTGCTTGCGGTTGCAGTACTTCTTGGTTGGTTGAGAAGGACGAAAGAGTTTAAGTGTGGTATCTTGTTCTTATGGTAGCCCTAAGTTGTGACTTGAAGTCTTATGAGATAGACTGAGTTGTGTAGGTCCACTGATAGTTAGGTGGATACTCGATCGTTTGGGTTATTTGGTTAATTGGATTGTGGAACAACTTGAGAAATAGCCTTGTGTTGAAATTATCTCAATGGGTTATTGGACTTGTTGTGTAAACTGAGTGATAGACCTTCTTTTGAGGTGCCTTGGTGTTTGTCGATGAGTTGTCATTGTTGTGGTTGTGTTATGAGTTGGGAAATTGATTTGAGGATTCTACTTATCTCTTGATGTTTTGGAGTGATAACGCGTATATGACTACCTTGTGGTTTTCTTGGAAGTGGCATTTGGGTTCTTGCCTTATTGGGTGATAATGTGAAGAGTAAATGATTTTGGACTAAGAGATAGAAGGGTAGTGACCTTGTTTGGTGACTTAGAGTTTAGAACGCAGTGTTGGTTGAAGTCATTGTTTTGGTAGAGATAAATGGTTTGGGTGATGACCTGAGGTGTCACATGTCTTGCGTGATATTTGGAGTCGAGAATAGAGTTTGCTTTCTCATTTGGGCTTAAGGTTGTAGAAGGTGATTTGTGCTTGTGTATTCTTTTTGATATCGTCTTGGCGGTAATGTGTTGTTCGTCTCGCGCATAGTGATTCATCTACTTCGTAGAACTTGTTACTGGGAATCGTATCACTGCTTCGTACACTTTTGTCTCGTGGATTGCCTTCTTACATTTGTTTTTGTTCGCCATGTCTTCGTGCGAATCCAGAGTGTTATCGTATCCGTTGGTGACGTGTCCTTTTGCGTTTGGACACTTCTGTTCTGCGATGTAGTCTCTACTTAGAGTTTTGTTTGAGAGTGTGTTGTGGGATCAAATTGTGTTTGGTGTGATCAGTGAGATGAGTTCACTTTTGCATTGTACAATTGTGTTGCGAGTGTTGGGATATAATGCGTGTATTTCTTTGAAGTCGACTGTACCGACTTGTTTTGTGGTGATGTTTGGCGTGACCGGTATGTGTAGTCCGTGTCATGTGGTGTAGGAATGAACATGAAGGATTGTTTTGAGAAGGTGACTGGCCAGCACATCTCAAATTAAACTTCATAGTCATTCCGGTACCGCTTTAGGTATGTGCGGGCTAGTTTGTGAGATTTTGACTATCCGGTTCTTCTTTTGGTGGCGTTGTGTTTGTTTGGTGTGATTCGGGTGGCACAGTTGTTGTGTGACCATCCCTTGTTAGTTGTCTTGATTTCGAATCCTGTGTCGTATCGGTTGGACTATTCCTACTTTGTTCGGAAATCTCTTTCGGGGTCGTTTTGCACGTTCGTGGTGTTAAAGTCATGGTGGACTTCTTTGCGATAGTCAAAAATCATTTTTTGTTTTCTAAAATTTGTAGAAAAATATTTGGAAAATTTGGAGTACCCGTATCGTATCCGTACCGTGTCCGCGTATCGGTACCGTATTGGCGTATCCCAGGCGTATCCTTGGTGTGTTGGTGTGTCCTCGGCGTGTCTTTGGCGTATCGGTGTGTCCTCGGTGTGTCCTCGGTGTGTTCTTGGTGTGTCGGCGTATCCGCAACGTACCCTTCGCGTGTCGGCGTATCCATACCGTGTCCCCTCGTATCTGTGGCATTTCGATACTCGGAACTTTTCCCGGCATGTCCACATTGTGTCGTGGTATGTTCTAGAATTTTTGTGGAATTTTTAAGAATTTTTCGGAGCGATATTCTTGCGATTTGACCTCCGTATCGTGTTCTTGTTCAAGAAGGTGCGTTTCTAGCTTGTTTGTTCATTTTGGGAACTTATGGTTGCGTGAAAACCATTCCGTTAGAAACTCTTGACTCTCTCGAGGACGATGTTGTTTGTGTAATATCGGTTTTTCTTCGGCATGTTGTTTGCGACGTACTCCTTACCTTGCAGTGTGTTGCGTTTTTAAGGAAGTTGGTGATTTGTTCAGTTTGCGGTTGTTGTGGAATGTTGTCTTGGATGACCTTGTTGACGATTGCGGACCTCTTTTGCGTAGCTGTTCGTTGGTGGAGTTGCTTCGGTTGGAAAACTCCCTTGTTGTTGCTGGTCCTACTCGCGAATTTATTCAAGCGTTTGGTGCTTTTGAGCATTATCCTCCTCGGTGTGGCGTGTTTCGGTTCTTCTATCTTCGAAATTTCAAGGACGAAATTTTTGTAAGGAGGGTAGTTTGTCACATCCGGAAAATTTAATTATTTTCCAATCGTTTAAAAAAAAATAATATCGATCGATTTAATATTTTTGTTGGGATTTAATTTTTTCAATCGTTCAGTTTCCTGCGGCTCATATTTTAATTTACCGATCCAATTTGAGTGAGACAAGTCTTGGGTTGTGAGGTTTTGTGTTCTGAGCGCGAGCAAGTCTTCGTGGTCGAATTTGGGTTTCGTTTGTGATCTCGAGAATTGTTTAAAAGTGTTGGAGTTATAGAAATTCATTTAAATTAATAAAGAAAATAATAAAAGAAAATCAAAAAATGAGAGAATAGATACAGGAGGGATCGGGCTCCCCCCTTCCCCTAATTCCCTCCTTCTCCCCGACATCCCCCTGCGCCAAACCCTACGAACCCCACGCCAGGCGCCGCCATCCCCTCCTCCATCTCTCCTCCATCTCCGGCCGGCTTGTTCTCTCTCCCTCCCGCTGGTCCTCTCTCCCTCCCACTGGTCCTCTTTCCCTCATCCCTCTCGGCACCTTCCCTCCCCCTTCCCACGGTTTCCCCTGCTCCCTCTCCCCCTCTCCTCTCCCAGGCTGCTATGCGGCGGAAAGAAACGTGGTGCGGTGGTGGAGGTGGGGTAAGGCTTGGTGCGGTGGTGGCTGGTTGCTCGATGGCGGAGAATGACGGTGGTTGCGGACAGTGTTGCGGCGGCAAGGGCTGTGAGTTTGGCGGTTCGTGGGTCTGCGAAGGAGATGAATGATGAAGGTTGGTAGAATGTAGATGTGCGACGGCTTGGGTTCCCTGTGGCGGCAAAAGTGAAGGACGATTAGAGCTTCGTCGATCGCGAGCCATCGCGTACAATGGGTAAGCCTATGTTTTTTCTCCTTTCAGTGTTCCAAATCGTTTGTCGTCGATAGTGATTGTCTGTTGTTGGGGTTCTTCAGGAAAGCTACTTAGCAAACGGCGATGCACAACTGTTAAGTCTTCGCCTGCTGCGAAGCTTCACATCAGTGGGTAAGACCTTGTTCTCCTCGTTTTAGTGTTTTAAATCGTTTGTCGTTCGATCAGTAACTGTCTGTCAAATTTTAGATATCAGCCTTAGTGAACGACGATAATCAGTGGCGCGCAATGTTCAAGGCCTTGGCCACCGCTTGTGGTCGCATCGACAGGTATACTGTGCACTCTTTTTAATTCTCGCAAAAATCGTAATCGGTAATGTATAAGTAGGAGGTGTGATATTGTTGGATTCTTGCCCTTGTTGTTGTTGGCGCCTTAGTGCGGTTATCCTATTTTGAGCAGGTTTATGCCCAATTTTTTAGCAAATTTTTTGTCAGCAATTGTTTCAGACATTCTAATCGAGGTAGAGTTTTCTATCCCTCTCGTTTGTGTTGTTGGTGTTGTACCACCTTCTCATTCGTTTTTATGAAATCCTGTCAAGTCCTTTATATTCAAAAAAATTGGTATCAAAGTGTTGTCGTTCACTTAAATTGGTCGCGTTGAGTTTGGTCTAGGGTCGTTACGTTTTCCTCTAGAACGTTGGTTGTTCGATTCCGAGTTTGATTGTGAAAAAACCCAATTCTTGTAAAAATCTATCGTTGTCGTTTTATGAAATCAAATTGGGGATTTTGGTTTGTTTTGGACGTTCTTGGATAGTTTGTGGGTCAAATGGTATTTTGACATGTTTTTGGCAATGAATCGAACAAATGGAATGTTTTTCAAATATGGAACGATTTGTGAACGAATGACACATTTTGTGAAATGAGCGGAAATGTTTTCGAAATAGACGTTTTGGAATAAACGGAATTGGTTTGGAAAGAACGGAATACAAGTCACATTTTGGTTGATACGTTGACTAGGAGGTGTTGCCCTAGGTCATACGAAATGATTGAAAGAAATGGTAAAATGTGACACGTGACTGGAAACTATTGTTGGAACTGCATAGTGGGATTGGCCCACCGACTCTTCGGAGGATTGAGGATTATCAAGTGCTTTTTATTCAGGTTGAGGCCTTGGGATGTAACATAAGAGGGTCTCCCACGACATTGCGCAATGGGGGTAGTACTAAACCCTCCCGACGGATGGGGAATCGAGGAATAGACGTGTAGAGGATTGATCCCCTCTATGAACGGAATGGCTAAGCACGATTGATAATACCTGATGGATAGAGATTTGCCTTGCTCCTACTAGAAGGCACGGAAATGGAATAAACGTGGTACTTGGAACGAAAATGGGAATTGGAATACGTTTGGAATACGAAAATGAGTCTTTTACTTAGTGTGAGTCAACACTTGACACAATTCCCTGTTGGCCTTGTCTAGGCAGTTTCTTTTGGTAAAGATCAGTTACGAGTACTCTTTCTTACGAGTCTTGGTTAGACATAGTGTTTTACTACTTTTCTTTACTATGAGTGAGATATGGAATTTTGAAACAAAAGGAAATGTTTTAAGTATAATGAGATCCATCGCATTGCATCTTTTACATTCTTTGCAATATCACACACGTGCATCCCAATAGTATAGACGGTAGGAGATGGATTATCTCTACCAGGCGGTCGTGCCTGACCCTCTACTTTTGTAAGACTTACCACTTGGACTTGGAGCCGCTAGATCCTTCGCAGAACTTGAGGCTGGACCGGACAGTAGTGATAGGTTGTCTTTACTTTCAGTATTGTACTTTTTTTTCTTTACTGTTGGCCGCGTTGTACGGGATTGTCATATAAAATCCCATTTGGCCTTTCTCTTTTATTTGGAGCACTGTTGTACAGGGTTATCTTATAAAACCATTTTTGCCTCCTTTCAGTTGTATTACATTTGATAGCAAGCATGTATTGTAATAAGTAGTGTAATGAGTAGTGTGTGTGTGGTAGTTAGTTCTTTACCCTTTTTGTTTGGATACTCGTTACCTACAGTTAACACTTCTCAAAAAAAAATATGTCTCAAAATTTGGGAGTGTTACAGCTGATCTCATGATATGTTGGTGGACTACAGCTGCATTATCAGGACACGCTCAACATGTTCGATATATACTCTATTTCTGATGCACATCAGAAGGCCCTACAACTGGAGAAACAGCTTACACGAAGAATGATGACTCAACCCTGGACGGCTTCCAGTAGTCGTACTGTCGTCCCCCAGGGGATAGGCCGAGCTGCGCCCCAGCCGAGAAGAGCTCCCACCCCAATGCCAAACCCAGCAAGGCCCATCACTGTTAGTGCGGGAAGATGTTTTAAGTGTGGGGAGATGGGTCATCGGTTCATTGATTGTAAGAAACCTGCTATTCAGAAAGGTCTGTTCATTGACAGTGAAGGATTAGTTCGTGTTGAGATGGATCACTCCGAGGTAAATCCAATAGAAGAGCTGATTGGGGAAGATGTGACCGAAGAAGAAGAAGAACATATTGATGGTGATTGTGGCCCTTTACGGCCTACCTAATGCCCCGTGATGCCAATGGATAGGGTTGGCTGCAAAATAATATTTTTCAGTCTCGATGTACCGTGGAAGGTAAGATCTGTAAATTTGTCATCGACTCTGAAAACTGTGAGAATGTGATCTCAGAGGAAGCTGTAAGAAAACTGAGTCTGATGACAGAAAAGCACCCGACCCCTTACAATCTGTCTTGATTACAAGACGGGGAAAAGGTTACGGTCTCTAAACACTGCCTGGTGTCACTTTCCATTGGTTCTAACTACAGGGATCAGATTTGGTACGATGTAGTCGAGATGGATGCTTGCCACCTCCTTTTGGGAAGACTATGGCAATTTGATCACGCCGTGCAGCATGACAGCTGCAAAAATACCTACAGCTTTACAACTAACAAAGTCAAGGTGATACTTTACCAAAGCAAAGAGGAGATTCCTAAATCAGCCGGTGAGAAGAGCCCAAATTTTCTAACCAGACAGAAGTTTGAAGATGAGATGATGGAGTCTAGACTCGTGTATTTCTTGGTGGCAAAGAGGCCAGGACTGCACTACGGTAGATGGCAGCTCGGCACTCAAAGTACCATGCTCGGCAAAAAGCGGCTGAAGTCAGATGACCTTCCTAAGTTTGTGCAAGACCTAATTGCGGAGTTTGAGGATGCATTCCCTAAGGAATTGCCGACGGGGTTACCATCATTGAGGGATATTCAACACCAGATTGATTTGGTGCCCAGAGCGACCCTACCAAATAGGTCGCACTACCGTATTAGCCCGCGAGAGCATGAGGAGTTGAGGTCTCACGTAGAAGAACTACACAAGAGACATATAAGGGAAAGCTGTAGCCCATGTGCTGTGCGTGCATTATTGACTCCAAAGAAGGATGGTACATGGCGAACGTGTATTGACAGCTGCACAATCAACAAAATCAAAGTGCAGTATCGATTCCCTATTCCTCGGCTAGACGATTTGCTAGATCAGCTCAGTGGGGCCATAGTATCTAGTAAGCTAGACTTGAAAAGTGGCTACCACCAAATCTGAATCCGTGAAGGGGATGAATGGAAGACCACCTTTAAAACCCGAGAAGGGCTATATGAATGGATGGTCATGCCTTTTGGCCTATCCAATGCCCCTAGTACCTTTATGAGAGTGATGAACCAGTTGTTCCGACCACTAATTGGAAAATTTATCATTGTCTACTTTGATGACATCCTCATTTATAGCCCTAATCAGGACACACACTTGCAACATCTACGATAGGTCCTAAATTTACAATGGGAAGTTCAGTTATATGCTTCCCGAGCTAAGTGTTCATTTGTGATGACCAGTGTACTCTTCCTGGGGTACGTAGTGAGTGATAAGGGAATTTCAGTTGATGAGTCCAAGATTGAGGCTATTCGGGAGTGGCCAACACCAAAGAATATCCACGACGTCAGAAGCTTTCATGGATTAGCTTTTTTTTACAGAAGGTTTATCCCTAACTGCAGCACTATCATGGCCCCCGTCACTGATTGCATGAGAGCTGTCCAGTTCCTTTGGATGGTTGCCGTCGCACTAGCTTTTGACGAGATCAATGATCACTTAACCTCTGCTCATGTGCTTGCATTACTAGATTTCTACAAACCTTTCGAGATACATTGTGACACCTCAAAGGTGGGAATTGGATCTATTCTTAGTTAGGGTATTCACCCAATTGCGTTCTTCAGCGAAAAACTACACGGAGCTAGAGCCAATTACAGTACCTACAACGTCGAGTTCTATGCCAGCATCCGAGCCCTGAAGCACTGGTACCCCTACCTCTCTCAAAGTGATTTCATCCTATTCTTTCACCACGATGCTCTCAAACACATTAATAGTCAAGATAAGCTTTCAGCTCGGCACGCCATGTGGGCAACCTATCTGTAATAGTTCACTTTCTCGATCCACCACAAATCCGGAGTGCAAAATAGGGTGGCAGAGGCTCTCAGTCGGCAGACATGCCTTCTCAACACTATGCGGAATGAGGTAATTGGTTTTGACTCTTTCAGAGAACTCTTAAAAACTGATGTACTTTTCAACCATATTGCTCGGGAGGTGCTGGTGGGGAAACATTCCCAATATTCATTGCGTGGTTGGTTCTTGTTCAAAGGAAATTAGTTGTGTGTGCCTGATTCGAGCCTCAGACTCGAGATCATCAAGAAACTCCACGAAGAAGGCCATGTTGGAAGGGATACAACTATTCAGTTGGTCAACAACTCGTATTTTTGGCCTTCTATGCGACGAGATATTACCAGGATGGTGGAACGATGCAGAATCTGTCAAGTTGCCAAGGGAACCTCAACCAACGCGGGTCTGTACTTACCTCTTCCCATACCAGATCATCCTTGGTCCAGTGTTAGCATGGACTTCATCCTTGGGTTGTCACGTACCCAACGCGGATTTGATTCTATTTTTATGGTAGTAGATCGATTTACCAAGATGGCTAACTTTATCAGATGTAAGAAGACCAATGATGCCATTCACATCGCCCAACTTTATTTTCGATAGGTAAACAGGTTGCATGGCCTGCCGATGTCAATCATTTCTGACAGGGATACTAAGTTTCTCAGCCACTTTTGGAGGTGTTTATGGAGATTGACCAACACCAAATTGGACTTTAGCAGCGCATACCACTCGTAGATGGATGGGTAGACCGAGGTGGTTAACCGATCTTTGGGAAACTTACTAAGGTGTTTAGTGGGAGATCAGCCTAAGGCCTGGGACCAGAAGATATATCAGGCCGAATTCACCTTCAACATGTCAGTCAACTACAGTACGAGACTCAGCCCCTTTATGGCCAACTATGGATATCAACCCAGGGCCCCTATGGATCTAGCCCCAGTTCCTAACATGGCAAAGATTCACAAGAAGGCTGAGGATATTATCCGTGATCTGCAGAATGTACACATGAAAGTTCAACAAAATTTGGAGAAGTCTGGGAGAAAATATAAGGAAACTGTTGATAAGAGGAGACGGTTGGTGGAGTTCAAAGAGGGAGATTTCATTTGGGCCGTCCTAACAAAAGATAGATATCCCACACACGAGTACAACAAGTTGGTAGCGCGAAAGATTGGGCCGTATAAAATCATCGAGAAAATCAATGCTAATGCCTACCGATTGCAACTTCCCAGTCACCTCAACATTTCAGATGTTTTCAATGTGAGACATCTCTGTCCTTATCGTGGCGACACTTCAAAGGAGGAGGACGAGCTTAATCCGAGGTAGAATTCTTTCCTACCATGGGAGGATGATGCAGATGGCATCACTGAAGAGTATTTCAGAGAAGCTGGAGTCAAGACACATGGAGCTACCTCCAAGATAGACAGCACAAACACTCCCCGCGCAGAGCATCCCAGCTCAGTGAAGCAACCAGCTATTCGGACATCACCGCGATTGAGCTCGGCCAAGCATCGTTCTTGAAGCCTCAGTCCAGCGTGATCATTTTTGACCACTCCAGAACCCAAAAGGCATTGTTCCCGCACTAGTGTGCTCATCTGTCATGCAGCCGAGTTCTCACGTCAGCTCGACACTCCTTTCACTGTGCGAAAAATGCTACCACCTGGTCCCACCTGACTATTTTGTCTTTTCTTATTTTTGTCTTAACCCAATGTGTTTAGGGTTTACTTTCTTTTCCTTTTTGGGCTTAATCTTGTTGGTGGCCCATATTCTATACTTATGGTTTCTTTCCCTTTTAGTTTTCTTGGCCGCCCTATAAATAGGGGTAGATGTACTGAAAAGGAGTTAAGTGAATTGAAGAAAAATTGTGAGTCAAGCTATGCTTGTTCATACCCCCATGCCCCTTTGGTATTCTCCTTAGTGTGAATCAACGATCGAGTTTGAAGCCGTTTCTCTGGGTATTATCTGAGAATCAATAGATTAGCAAACCTTGATTCTGGTATTGGCTTGCCAATCAATAGACACTGAGAAGAGGATTACACTGGCAATCTGCGGA
Source organism: Monotropa hypopitys (assembly GCA_002855965.1). NCBI lineage: Eukaryota > Viridiplantae > Streptophyta > Magnoliopsida > Ericales > Ericaceae > Monotropa > Monotropa hypopitys. The sequence continues at coordinate 2,476 of NMUG010002157.1, read as the reverse complement.
TTCAACGGAAGCATCCTGCTTATCTTTTCTTTTATCCATTTCTCTGTTCTTCCGCTGCATCAGTTGGGCACCTAATTTGAGATGGATGGTTGGATTGTAACGCAACAAAAGTATGGAACTTCCTTGCATTCTTAAACCCTTGTTCCATGGTCGGTTGCCTTTGATGATGTCTTGTGTCATTGTATCCAAATCCTCATCATGATTCCCTTCGTGCGTTTGGCCTTGGTTTGGTCCAGTTTGAACCGTTTGTTTGCTATCCCTTATTCATACACATTTGTATAATGTTCGATTGTTGACCGGACACGTTCTTGATTTGGATAGTCCTTAGTGACTTTCAACCTAAAGTCTTCCTATCTTCCCCGTTAGTAGGGTGAATGTTTAAACTCGAAGGCTTGCTTTGGAGTGAGAACCGGGCCAAGTACCCAGAACCTATTGGCATTTGCAAACCCTTGTTATGACATGTATCCATATTCTAATTCCTTCTTTATTAAATTCCAAGGACAAAGTTCTTTTAAGGGGTATGAGATGTAACGATAAAAAATTTAAATTAAATTTCCCTAGTCAAATTTGCAATTTGCGTAATTTGTTTAATGGTCGAATATCGTTAATGATTGATATTGCTCGAGGAATATGCCTTTCGGAGAGGTTTGGAATATTGTTTTCATGTTTTGAGGTGAGTTTGGGAGGATTTGGGAATGTTCGGGTGCATTTTGGTGTGCCCCAGCAGTCCATATACCCATTCTCATATCACATTTTGATATGTGACTGGGCTTTCCATTCCATTTGGCAAGTATTCTATCGATATGTAGTTATTTTCCCTTCCCTTACGCATTTTGGTATGTGTATGGTCTATCCTATCTTCCCTTCCGTATATTGATATGGGCTTCTGTTGGTCCCTCTCCCCATTTGTATTTCGATATACCCTTGGGCTTATTGAATGCTTATATATATCGGTATATACATTTTGTATTTTGATATACATAGACACTGATTAGTTGTCTCTCCGTCAAAGTGACACGCATACGATATGACTTATTCTCATCCCTATTTCGATTTACCATACTCTAGAGGCATATCGATATATGAACCTTGACATATCGATATGCCGAGGAACTGTTCATTTGTCTGTGGCTTTAGACTATCACATATATCGATATGTGATAAGAACAAATATCAGTATGCATTTAATTCTGGGTAGTCAAGAACTATTTGGAGGTTCATTTATATGTTCTCTTATACATTTTAACTTATCAAAACCTAAAACACTCTTTATATATATACCTCTCTCACCTCAGAGACTCCCTCTCTCTCATCCATGTCTCTCTCTCTCTCTCTACTTCTCTCATCTCTATATCTCTAACCATTCATTTTGGGAGGAAATCTTCTTCTCCAACCATGTTCTATACATCGATCGCTACCCATCTGTAGGATTTTCAGAGGCCATCATGAATAGCCCTCATATGGGATTGTGTTTGATTCGTCTCTAAATGTAGGGATTTATATATGGATGATTTTCTTTCTTCTCTCTCAATATGTATCTCAAAAAATGGATTTGTCCATGTTTGGTTGTTGTAGGGTCGAATAACCCCGAGACTTATTGACCAATCTTGTATGTCCGTATGTGTTTGAACGTCTTGTGGAACCTATTTCTAGATCCCTTGATTAATTTCTAAAAGGACCAAAATTTGTCGAAATCCTAGTCTTGACTTGTTGAATACATTGGAGGTTACAATGCCAAATGATTATAAATGATGAAATAGGGTTTTGTATATGTGACTAGACTCCTAATATGCATTTTGGAACCAATGGTAGTATGGGTCATAATGATGAAATTTGGGGGTTTCACCTTGAATTTTTTTAAAGGAGTCTTGATCTTAGAAATGTAAATGAAGGTCCAAAAGTGATCAATTGGCATAATTGATTTCATAGATCATGTTTTAATGAATGTAATGTTAGAAAGGTATTGTCCTAATTAAAATATATAGACTAAATGCAATGACAAATTGGACTACATGATGAATGGTGAATTGGGTTGGCTATCTATAATCGGGAATTTTATTCCCTAGGTGGATATCATCCACGACATTGTGCAATGGGGGCTTCACTAAGCCCTCCCGACGGGCCGGGTCATTCGAGGAACTCTATATGTATGTCACGACTTGGTTTTCCGTGGTCGGTAAAATTAAATTCGATGATTTAAGATTTTATCTTGGAGCCCCTCCTTCATTTAAATAATAATAATATTATTATTATTATCAATAATAATAATAAGAATAAGAATATTATTAATAATATTATTATTATTAATAATAATAATTGGTATAAATAAAACAAAACAAAACAAAAAGAGCCTAAGTCCCCTACCCTTTTCCCTCGTTTTCCCCCCATCCCGTAAACCCTCGCCCCTAAAACCCTAACGCCCCCTCCCGAACTCCCCAGCCCCTATCCCCCCATGGACGCCGCAAGAGAGAGAGAG
>NMUG010002156.1:0-16440 GCA_002855965.1 Monotropa hypopitys | reverse complement strand
AATCGAAATGCAATCGAATGCCCTAACTTGTATATCGAAATACAGCATAAGAAAAAGGGAACAACATGCTTTGTATTTCGATATGCAACTTATTGCATATCGAAATACAACAAGGACTGGCCAATCCGAAGGAGGCCATATATCGAAATATAAGGGTTAAGGGGCAAAGCCCCATATCGAAATGCACAACTGACTGGGAAATGGGCACACTGTCCATTTCGATATATAAAAGGGGATGGGGGTTAGGTTATATCGGAATGTGAGGGGAGGGGGGATTCAAATATAATTATATAAAAATGATAATTAAGAACTAAATCTTAATTAATTTCCCAAAATTGCAATAAATCTTCCAATTAATTCTAAAAATCCCCACATTATATTTTTAAATTTACAAATTTTGGTATATTTCTCAATTAATTCCAAAAAGAATCCAATTGATTCCGAATAATTTATAAAATCCCCCAATAATTATTTTAAAATTTTAGGAGTGTGACAAACTACTCTCCTTAAAGAAATTTCGTCCTCTAAATTTACATAGAGATGGGGGAGGACAGGCTCAAAACCAAACTCAACCACCAACACCAAAACATCACACTCTCTCAATATTCAAATCAAGACTCAAAACCCATCCCCATCAATGATTTTGCAAAAGTCGGCTTACAAGGACATGACAAGATTTTTCAACAAGGATACTAGGATTCAAAATGGCTTCAAGGACACTCGACGGACACACAGTCAAACACAAATACACTTACACACCAACACCCCACGAATAATTTACCAACATATAGGATAAAAATATTGTACATGTATGTTTTACGATTTACATGCTACGGATACGTCGATATGCCAAGGATACACCGATACGCCAAGGATATGCCGATACGCCACCTTCTAACATGAGCTCGCAACCAACCAAGCAAGCAGGGGCGGATACAGCATAGGCCCAGAGGGGGCAAGTGCCCCCCCTCACTTTCCCAAAATTACACATTTATCTTATACTTTTTAAAATTTTATAATTTAGTCCTTCTATTTTACCATATAAATTTTAAATTTCTACAATTTAACCCCCCCTCAACACAATTTTTTATAATTTTGCCCCTCCTAATACAATTTTCTGGATCCGCCCCTGCAAGCAAGAGTGTATCGCATCACACCAACACACACAACAAGTGCACAACACTACACACATGTCCTATTGTGATAACCGTATGACATTGGTGAATTGTTTTGAGATGCCCGGCCGGTAGCTATTCTCAAACTAATTCACGCACGTCAAACATATATCACGTAGTCAGAGAGATACTCACACACCAAAATGTAAATGTGCTAGCCCAAATAACATGGCATAGTATCATACTCACTCCAAGTCTAAATAACAATATGTATTCGCACCCAAATTCCCCACGGCTAATCGAATACGTACACTTGTCATTTACAATCTTCTCGCCGATGACTGATGAAACATTTGGCACACGAGAATGAAAAGAAGGAGAAAATAGTGGAAATCAAAATTTTCAAGCTTGATAGAATTCAACCACAGATGAGGGATGCACCACTTGTGCTAAGAATATAACTACAAACGATAACTCACAAAAGAGAAGGAAAAGGCTTCCCACCATAGCCACACTAATTGAAGCCAACACAGACCAAAAGGAAACAAGGTCATCCACAATAAAATCTTGGGGCCAAAAAACACATCCCAAGGGAACCACTATGTCCCATAATACAAACCAAATGAAATCCAATAGGGAAGGTGACAAGTTTCAAACGAAACTCAATAACCATATATGGATACACCACTCTTGTCTCAAACATGATTGCAAGACGTGGCTAATCAAGAAGAAGAAGAAAAGAACATTTCCAACAAAGATTATGTCGGTCAAGGCCAACATCAGGCGAAAGGGAGATCATGATACCACCATAAGTTACTCAACTAAAAGAATGAAATGGGGCAACACACCACATGGATGATTAACAACTTCAAACATGACTCGAATGGGCTACTACAAAGAACTCAAGAAGTTCTATGATGAGTATCAAACAAGGTGCAACCCAATCAAATACTATCAAGGAGTCAACAAGTTCTTCGATTGTTTACGAGTAAGGTACAGCAAGCAACAAGCACAAGGAGAACTTCAAATCGATGCCAATGAACTTCAACAAGAGAATCGCTGGATTGTGATTCTACTACCTCACAACAAATGGTCGAATAAGAGGAAACAGACGGAATTCGACCTTCTACAATTATAATCCTCTGAGTTAATCAACTCGGGCGCAAGATGAGATGAGATTTGAAATTTGAGGTAGGTTGGGGGACAATCATGTTACCCAAGGCCAACTGCTCGAGCGGCAACTTCAACTTCGCATAGAGAGGGAATCAGAAAATGATGGTTCCTCCAAAGGCCGGCACGTAAAAAAAGACACCCTAACGTCATCATTAACCATTTAGAAGGTATAAAAGATTTTATGGATCCCAATGAGCCAAGGGACTGCCTCGATTGGATCACCTAGCGAGGAGAATCATGAAGACGATCACGACACACATACGCAGATTCATTAATCGACTACGCCATCAGACACACAGCAAGTCTAGGGCCAATGAACGGTCGTCGAATATAGAACTCCAAACGGTCAACTTGACCACTTCTACCGCAAGGGGAAGCATTCAACAAAGAGTAAATGCATCCCAAATCGCAACTCAACCCAACAACTAACACATGACAACCTCAAAACACCAACTTAGACCCAAGGCTATCCAACTAAATCGATCTTACGAATGATTATCATCAAATGGGTTTTAACCCTTAAAAATATGCTACGAAGTCTTGGCAACACATCAAGAATTTCGATAAAATTAAGGGGAAGCCCAAATTCAAATGGACTGAGGCATCTCCAACAACCACAAGAATAATCCATACCTTAAGATGGGAAGACAGCCAACCTTCAAAACTAGAAGGGTTTCAAGAGGGATCTCCAACACCAAACTATGACCAAAATCATAAGTTACCTAGTACACCATGCCATCTAGGCCGAAGTTCCACCTCCCAAATACAGGGGCAGGAACAATCACACGAGAATTCTAACTACCACCAAGGACTTTCATTCCACCACCGACCACAACTCGACTCTATCAGTACAGAGGAGCCTAATAATAGACAAGAACGACAGGAGATGCATCAAAATACAAGGAAAGAAGGCAAAAGACATACGACCACTGCAAGGCGACTAAATCACCATATGAGAACAACACTCAACTTCCAAAGCACCGTAAGGAGCCAACATCCATGAAAGGAGAAAAATACACAAGAATAGGGTACGAGAAAGTGCACGACATTTGCAAGCAACAGATGGTTCATGGAATACGCATAAAGAACCCAAAGAGACTAAGTATCTCCCCACAGTTCTAAGGTATTCGAACTGGAAGCTCTGATACCAATTGTAACACCCCGAAAATTTGAAACCATTTTTTTGAAATAAGTATAGAATGGATAACAAGGATAGGAGAGAAACTCGTTAACCAAATTATCAAGTCCAAGGGGCATCCAACAAGTAAAAGAATCCACTAAAATGATACAATGATACATAAGAGTATAAGAGAATCGGAAGACAGTAAATACAACATCTACAAATGGAAACAGAACTAAAACTATAAAGGAAAGACAATCTCAAAAGGATGTCCAGTAGCTACTCTAGGAACTCCAATCTATAAGCCCTTCTAAACTTGCAATACAAACTAGGGAGGAGGTTCTGAGCTATCTACGTGCTCAGCATGAAACATCTAACTACTATCAAACATGCACAAGGTGAGTGTGTGCCTAAGTGTCTATAAGCAAAGCGGGAAACGATAGTAAAGAAACCCAAGTCCTAAGGTCTGACAACATGTCCTCAAGGACACCATGGACCCAAACCGGCAACCGACAAGGATTAACGACTCAAGTCTACACTACCAAGGAGAGATACTATAAGAATCTCCAAACTCCAACTAACTCGGTCTACAACTCAAACACAAGTCCAACATTCACTACTAGGATAAGAAAGATCATAAGGACTCCCTAGAAAGCCCCAAGGAACTACAACACCAAGACTATACCTCTCAACTCAATCCAAAATCCTCTTCCATCCATAGACGTTGTTATAGATTATGTTCACAAGAACTTTTGAGATATTTGAATGATTGAGGTAAGTTTTCTCATTTCTCTTAACCTTGATAAAAACAAGGGATGCCAACATTTCTTCATTGTTATTCTTGTTATTTCGTATATTCCCAACTTGTCAAGACAAGAGGGTCGTGTGACTTAACCTCATCAAAACAAGGGAATAATTATTTTGCATTATTTGAGTGGGTACAGGATAGTGCCTCGTCCCCCATTGTGCACAATATCGTGGATGGAGCGATCATCCATGAGATGTCATCATAAGCCCATTCTCGCATAAATTATTCCAGCGTTTCCCAATTGTTTGGTAGGGCCCCGTGCAATCCCTATGATTTCACTTCCATTCAATTCTATTGCATTGGTGATTCACAAGTTATGGATTCAAGATTAAGCCTGAGTCGTCCTCGTGGGACACATCCTCAATATTTGTCGTTCGTTGGGCATGTTAAATAAAATTTGATAACCAATCGAATCACAACTAAACCTTGATGAATTCAAGGTAGACCAATAATTCTTCCAATGCCTACTGTCTTGATGACATCAAGATTGGCCAAATCAAATTCCACCACATTCGGGGACTATTCCCACTTATCAAAATTCAATCCTAGACTCTAGAGCCAAGTCTAGACACCTAAAGTATAGCAAAAGATTCTAACAAGTCAAGGGACCTTAATTTTCCATCAACACACTAGGCAAGACGTGCCAAAACCCAATTTCACTTCAATGCCCAACTAAGGGGCATGTTGAACACACACAACCCAAGTAGTACCGGAGTCACCCAGAACCTCAATTATCCTCAAGACAATTCGTTATATTCCCAAATCAAGCCTCTAGCCCATAAGGGTATTTCGTCGAATACATGGTGACCATTAAATTCCAAGGTCACCTAGGGACTCCACAAGTCCACCAATGGTTATTACAACCTCATGGACAAATCCCAAGACCCAAACTAATCATCAAAACTATTATCGACATTTCCACAACACTTGGCCTTCATAAATTTGAAGGCTAAGAATGCAACCTCCTAAAACTCATACAGACCCAACATTACTAACTCTCTCAACACCAATCCAAACTCGTACAAATTATATAACACTAGGGTTTCTAGGAAAACCTAGTGGTGGGTAAATGCAAGGGAAAACATACGTACACAAGCATACACAAGAGAGAAGAGAGAAGTTACCCATCGGAACCGTAAATCTCGAAATCTCTAGGTGAGGGATTCTTAACGTATCAACGATCCGAGACTGTCACCGCGTAGCCCACGTGATGCTCATCAATGTTGGTGAAGAACTCATCTCCAAAATCCCTAGGGAGAGAAAGAAATGAGTGAGAGAAGAGAGAGGGAGAGAGAGAAATATCGAGAGAGAAAGAGAGAGGGGGCTTACGGACAGGAGGGAAGGGAGAGAGGAGCCATGAAAATGATTTAGGGCTCCCTCTAAAACTCATACATACACTTATGTATGTCCCGAGATGACAAAAATACCCCCACAACTTATTTCCAAAATCTGTCTCACAAGATGTATTTCGATATGTGCCAATGGAACATATTGAAATATAGACTCACTGGATTGCCACAAACAACCTGCATATCGATATGCAAGAGACATGTATATCGATATGCAAGCTCTCTACTCAACCCTCACGATATATGCATTTCGATATGCAACCCTTGCATATCTAAATACAATCGAATGCCCTAACTTGTATATTGGAATACATCATAAGAAAAAGGGAACAACATGCTTTGTATTTCGATATTCAACTTATTACATATCAAAATACAATAAGGACTGGCCAATCCGAAGGAGGCCATATATCGAAATATAGGGGTTAAGGGGCAAAGCCCCATATCGAATGCACAACTGACTGGGAAATGGGCATACTGCCCATTTCGATATATAAAAGGGAATGGGGGTTAGGTTTTATCGAAATGTGAGGGTGGGGTGGGGGGAATTCAAATACAATTTTTAAAATATAATAATTAAGAACTAAATCTTAATTAATTTCTCAAAATTGCAATAATCTTCCAATTAATTCTAAAAATCCCCACATTATATTTTATAAATTTACAAATTTTGGGATATTTCTCAATTAAATCCAAAAAGAATCCAATTGATTCTGAAATAATTTATAAATTTCCCCAATAATGATTTTAAAAATTTAAGAGTGTGACACAACTGGAGTCCTAGATGGGGACATTCGGGTCATTGGACAAGTCCCACATCGCTTGGTCGATGTAAGTTGTGTGCTATAAATAATAGATCATGAACCTACATTGAACAAGGCCTTTTAAGTCGTGCGTGCATCAAAGCCCATTGGAACTTCCCAGTTAAGTGTGCTCGTCCTGGAATAGTCCAAGGATGGGTGATGCCTAGGAAGTCCACTGGGACTTGGCGGCCAAAGCAGACAATATTGTGCAGGGAGGGGGTGTGTCATTACATATGGTATCATAGCCTGCACCAACTGGAAATGTGGGATCAGAGGTGAATCTTGACCCCATACGAGGATGTGTGGTCCAAGTGGGAAAATTGTGACACTCCAATCTAAGGTGTCAACTGGAGTCCTAGAGGGGACATTCGATCATTGGACAAGTCTCACATCGCGTGGTGGATGTAAGTTGTGTGCGATAAATAATAGATCATGAACCTACCTTGCACAAGGCCTTTTAAAGCCGTGTAGGCATCAAAGCCCATTGGAACTTTCCAGTTAAGCGTGTTCGTCCTGAATTAGTCCAAGGATGGGTTGTTAGACCCCATCCCAGAAAACAAGATTTTATAAAATAAAATATTTTAATTAAATTATTTTGGAGATGATTTGGTATTTAATTAAAGTCATTTGGGCTTAGTTTGGAGTTAGAGGTCCGAAATAAACAAAGGAAACCATTTAAAGGCTTAAAGTAATAAGAAATTGAGTTAGGAAGCCCAAATAGGCCCAACCGAAGTCCAGCCGAACAGCCTAGCCCAGATCCAGACATTGGCAGTGCGGCAGCCACTCTGCCAAGCTGCAGAGTCTTGTCGTATCCAGACTGCCGAGCAGCTTAATTAATAGGACAACTCAGTCGCAGGTTCTTTTCTGCCTGACATATGTTCTGACACGGACAGTGCTCAGGTTAACCATTAGGTCTGACTTGGATTAGATGGGTCACTTACCTAATCTGTAGGATTAAAGATAGGTCAATCCATCGCATTTAATGCACCTAACCTTCGAACTGTTATATAAACCCACCACCCTTCATCATTCAAGTCACACCAACCATTCCTCTATGCATTCAAGTTCTAGAGAGAGAGAGTTAACCCTTTCGGACACTTAGCATTTAGGAGACCTCCCCAAACCACCAGAAGACTTGTCCGACCAGTCCTTGCTTCTCAAAACAGCTTTCCTTTGCACTCTAGACCACTTGTGCTTAGCCCAAAAGATCCTTACTAACCGGATCATCATCTTCCGGACAAACCCCAGCTCGACCAATCACTTGGAGACCAGGAACTCAACTCAGATAACCACTTAGCTTTTCAGTATAAGTCTTTTACCAGTCTTCTTTGATTCTATTCGGCAAGTACACCGAAGGACTTGGCCGCACTGATTTCAGCTCGGCAACCTTACTTTGGCTCTACTGAAGCAACCCAAGCTCCTATATTTTAGCTTGGCAACATTCTAGTGTTCGGCACTTGGCCAAACAGTCCAGACAGAACTCATTTCAGTTTGGAAACTATGCCTGGACCATTCCAGAGTACCCCTGACCCTTCTTGGATCCTTGTCGACCTCTCCCTTACTGGAGCACTTGTGCTCGGTAGAAGGACTGTCCGCCATTTTGGAAACTCAGCTCTCTGAGCTAGGCTATATAGCTAGTTGTTCGTCCAGTTATCCCTGAGGCCTTAGAATCACCTCACCAACCTTTTCAACTAGACTTAGTGTCTGAAACAACATTTCTCATACTACTATATCCAACTGGAAGCCTTATTTGGTTGTTTGACAAAATAGTCAGTTCAGCAGACTAACTTCTCGACCAGAGCATCTCGGCACTAGTGAGCCAGTGCTCGGCAGAACCTATTAAGCAAGCCCTTCGGTCACTTATGTTGTCCAGTAGCTCGGCCAACCGGCCAAGAGCAGTCCGGCCACATTGGTCTAGAAGCTCAGCTCGGCAGTAACCTTAGCAGTTCGGCAAAATACTTAGAAAGTAATCCATTATATTTTGTGGCAGATTTGAGGCAAAATTCAAGAAGAAATCAATCTAAGGGAAAAGGTGATTCTTTACATGCCCTACTTACTAGCATTTTCTTTACTTGCTCACTCATTTTTATGAATATCATTGCAGCTATTGAGCCAAAAACTTATTATGTTATCACTCTTGCAAAACAATAGAGAAGAGCTTGTAAAACCTCTTTTTATACATGGATAAGCAAATGTGGAAAATGTTTTATGTGATTATTGGCACAGACATAGCATGGCCATAGAATACGGTCATAAACGGATACGAGTCTGGTGCTTCGGGCAGGGTTAGATACGGTGCAGACAGGGACATGCTATAAGGATGGGACCAAACCAGATGGTCATTCGGATGATATCATACCACTATGCATATTGTGGGGTAGCTCCCCCTTGTTCTGCTACTGTAGAGGTTGTAATTGGTTGGCTTGATAGACTCGTTGATAGTCTTATATCTCTGACAGAATGCCTAAGCAATCAATATGCACTTATTGCAGGTTCATGCGTGAAAGATGCTGAAATCTGAAATGACCTGTGGGGTCAATGACAAATACACTTGAGGCTATTGAGTCACTATTACTATGATTATCTAAAATGATTTACTTGCGGGAATGATTTGGTTGTCCGTGAAACTAGTAATTTCGGCATGTACTTTATTGACTCTAGCTTTATAGCTCATGCATTTTCTAAAACCCTTTTTCAGGATATGAGGAGCAGTTGTAGGTGCTTGGAATTATAATTCTATGTTTCCATTTCATGTATTAGACTATGGGCCCCCCTTTTGTATCTCCAAGATTATTAATGAATTGTTGGTAATTTTCTAGTGATGCACTCTCTGGGTTTATTTCACGCTTTCCGCTATCATTCAATATAAAAATTTTCGATGAATCCCTAAACTCATTTAAAAGGGCCTTTAACGAGCTTGCTCGTTGGCCAGTCATGGCTCATGTGTGATTAGGTCGTGACAACAATGGTATCAGGCAATGCATTTTTGTACTTCGAACAAACCCAGATTTAGCACCAAGGCACTCACTAGTTATGCTTAGAAATATCTATTAACCATTGGAGATGGACTTATAATAATATATATGTGCACATATTTTAGCTATGTCCAGCAGCAGCAGTAGTGCCTATTCTAGCAGTGATTCTGAAGATCGCAATGAGGTAGCACCACCCCCGGTGGTACATAAGGAAGAAGAAGAAACCTTTTAGGTAAACGAGGACGTTCGGGAGCAAGCCCTCTCTGATTTCGTGACTATCACTTAGGATCTTCTAGATCGAGTGGTGGTAGGTTTTGAAGATGATTCGAAGTAAGAAATCTGAGCCATGATTAACTATCATTTGTGATTGTTGGAGCATACTTGTGTAGTGGCTAGAGCATCCATTCAACATTGGGAGTTTGAGTACCTTATAGAAGGAGCAAGGAATTGTGTCATGTACGGCGATGACGATGGAGTCCAATCAGAAAATGAAGAAGTAGTCGAAGAAGAAGAGGAACCAATGGAGTGGCAGAACAAAGGATGCGACCTCGATTTGGAGGATGATCCCAAGGAAGATCCCAAAGATGACCCGAGCGAGAATGAGGAGGATATCGACATAGACCGCGAGGAATGAGTTTATCCACCCTATGAGTGGCCCGTTAACTCTGATGAGGAGTAGTTTTCATGAGTCCTTATGATTATCCGAACATTTTGTCATGTGACCGGACAAACTCTCATATGATTGCGTAGTATTTGATTTCCTAGTCGAATGATTAATACCTTGTCCAATATCCTCTCTTTTCCTAAACAGAATGGTTAACACTCGAACGAATGGTTAAGGAGTCAGTCAAAGAAATGACGAAGTGGCGGAACTCCACGACATGGTTAGAATGCTAGCTGGAACCATCCATACTTAATAGGAGATGATCCACCAGTATTTCATTCACCTGGGACCTGCGAATGAACTGCCAAACCTCGAAGGAGAAGTATTCGTCGATCCGGTCAAGAAAGCGGCCAACCTTGCAGCTGTGAAGGAGTTCTTAAAGCTGAAAACTCCCACATTTCAAGGAGGAATGGACCTTGTCTAAACAAATGAGTGGATTGCGGTTCTAGAGAATAATTTTTTATTACTAAGATGTTTGGATCAACAGAAGGTTGAGATTGGATCTTACCTTCTTGAAGGAGAGGCAAACTAACGGGGGGATCTGAAGAGCTCCATGGAGCTAGAGATGAGTTGGGAGAGATTTCTTGAGATCTTTCGTGAGAAGTTTATGCCAAGAGCAATGCAAACAACCAAGTGGATTAAGTTTGAGCACCTCAAACAGAGGGGATTTATGACGATGGCTGCCTATGAAACCGAGTTTACAAACCTTGCTACATATGCTCCTTACTTAGTGGCATCGAAGGAGATGAAGGCGCGACGCTTTGAGGATGGACTGAAGCTAGAGATTCGGAAGGTGGTTCGACCCCTTTAGCTGCCCACTTATGCAGATGTCCTATATCGAGCCTTGTTGGTGGAGCAAGATGTGGAGGATACAAGGCATTACCAAGAGCGGAAAAGACAGAACCAAAAGCCTGGAAGAGATGGCCCACAGAAGAGGATGAATTTTGGAGCAAGGAGAGATGATCAAATAAGAAAAGGAAACCAAGGTGGGGGAAAAGGAGTACCCTTAATATGTTTTGGTTGCGGTCAGGAAGGCCATTTTAGAAAAGATTATCCACGGCTAGAGACGGGAGTGAATGTCATACCTGTAGGAGCACCGAGGGTCAACTAGCAGGACAACCGTAAATAGAGGTAGGGAAGAGCTTTCACTCTAGTCCCCGGAGACCACAAACAATGATGAAGACGTTGTGACAGGTAGAATTCTTATCTGTGTAATTCCTACTTATGCCTTATTCGATTCAGGTTCTACTCACTCTTTCATTTCAAAATCATGCTCTCAGAAAATCAATAGAAATCTTGAACCTTTGGGATATGACTTGCTTGTATCCCAACCCATGAGCAAGGGAGTTGTGTTCATTTATTTTTAGAAACTGTGATGTTTCCATAAATGGAGCTCGTACCCTAATCGACATAATCCCTTTAGCCATGTACCACTTTGATGCAATCATTGGAATGGATTGGTTATCCCAATTCAAGGCCAAGATAGATTGCGCATAGAAGTGTATAATTTTCCTAGGACTAGAAAAATAAGAAGCCAAGCTTAAAAGAGAAGGAGTCACTTCACCCCCATATTTCGTATCTATGGCGCATGCTCATTGACTTTTGAAGAAAATATGCCAAGGTTATCTTTGCAGCATTTTGTCTACAATACCAAGTACTCGTTCAATATTCGATATCCCCATAGTTTGTGATTTTTTTAAAGTTTTTTAAAAAAACTTTCCAAGAATGCCCATTGATCGAGAAGTGGAGTTCAATATCGAGACTATTCCAAAAATTCATCCAATTTCCAAAGCACCATATCGAATGGAACTTGCAGAGTTGAGGGAATTGAAGGCGCAACTCCAAGAGTTGGTTGATAAAGATTTCATTTGGCTGAGCGCATCACCATGGGGAGCACCTGTATTGCTTGTCAAGAAGAATTATGGAACAATATGATTCTACATCGACTATCGGGAGCTGAATAAAGTCACCATCAAGAACAAGTATCTGTTTCCACGAATTGATGACCTATTCGATCAGCTACAAGGAGACAAAGTATTCTCAAAGATTGATCTTCATTCAGGATATCACCAACTTATAGTCAAGGCAGAGGATGTGGAGAAGACGGCCTTTCGCACCAAGTATGGGCATTTAGAATTTTTAGTCATGTCATTTGGCGTCACCAATGCACCTGTAGCATTTATGGACCTAATGAACTGGATCTTCACCGAATATCTCGATGACTTTATGATCGTATTCATTGATGACATCCTCATCTACTCCAAGAATAAAGGACAATATGCAGAGCATCTATCGATCATTTTGCAGACCCTGAATGAGAAGAGGCTTTATGCCAAGTTCAGCAAATATGAGTTCTGGCTCACAAAGATTCAATTCCTTGGGCACATCATAGACCAAAGTGGTATTTCAGTGGACCCTCAAAAGATAGGAGCAATCCAAGACTGGCCTAAACCAACCTTAGTGACGGAAGTTTGCAGCTTTCTTGGACTCGCCGGCTACTATCGAAGATTCATCAAGGACTTTTTGAAGATTACAACACCGATGACGGAACTAACGAAGAAAGGAGAGCCATTTGATTGGATGGAGAAAAGAGAAGAATGTTTTCAAGAGCTGAAGAAACGACTCACGACAGCACCTGTTCTTATACAACCTCAGGAAGGAGAAGACTTCAAACTCTACAGCGATGCTTCACTTAGAGGACTCGGATTTGTTCTAATACAGCGTGGACAAGTTATCGCTTACGCCTCTCGACAACTGGAGCCTCACGAGAAGAACTACCCAACCCAGGATTTAGAACTTGCCGCAGTGGTTTTCGCTTTGAAGATTTGGCATCACGATCTTTATGGAGTCACCTGCAACCTATTCATCAACCATCAAAGTTTGAAGTACTTCTTCACCCCGAAAGAGCTGAATCTCAGGCAGCAGAGGTGGCTGGAGCTAATGAAGGACTATGATCTCAACATTCAATATCATCCTGGAAAAGCCAACACTGTTGTCGATGCCTTAAACAGAAAAGGAAAGAAGGAACTCGATAGCATGGACATCTCAATGCCATCATCGCAGAACCCACCATCGTGGAAGAAATCAAATTAAAGCAAGGGAGCGACCCGAAGCTTATGAAGATCAGTGAAGGAATTAACTCAGAAAAAGAATTCACCCTTATAGATGGTATCCTTCGATTTTGGAATTGACTATGTATCCCGAGCAACAAAGATATCATGCATAAGATCATGGACGATGGCCATCACTTGAAGTTCACGATTCACCCCGGCCAAATGAAGATGTATCAGGATTTGAAGAAATTCTATTGGTGGATGGGAATAAAGCACGACATAGCCAACTACGTCAGCCGATGACTGCAGTGCCAACAGATCAAAGCTATTTGTCAGAAGCTTTTCGAATTATTGCAGCCTCTACCTATTCCAAAGTGAAAATGGGAGAACATTACTATGGACTATGTCATAGGGTTGCCTTGTTCAAAGAAAGGCAACAATGTGATATGGGTCATAGTAGATCATTTGACCAAATCTGCTCATTTTATTGCGATAAAGAACAGCTATTCCATGGACCGGATGACAACCACCTATTTACAAGAAATTATTCGACTGCATGGCACACATGTATCCATCACATTAGATAGAGATCCGCGATTTGTTCCCAGGTTTTTAAAGTCACTGCAGAAAGCGATGGGAACAATACTCAACTTCAGCACAACTCTTTACCCCCACACGAACGGTCAATCAGAGAGAACCATTTAGACGTTAGAAGATCTATTGCGAGCTTGTACTCTAGAATTCCAATGGAGCTAGGAAGAGAATATATCGCTAGCAGAGTTCGCTTACAATAAGAGTTACCAAGAAAGCATATGGATGGCACCATTCGAATCGCTATATAGAAGGAGATGCAGGACTCCATCATGTTGGGCGAAAGTTGGAAATGCAGAGCTAATGGGACCAAAAATTGTGCAGGAATCAACGGAGAAGATCAAGAATATTCAAGATCGATTGAAAGCTGTCCAAGAATGCAGAAGAGTTATGATGAAGCTCATCGAAGGGAATTGGAATTTCAAGAAGGTGACAAGATATTCATAAAAGTATCACCAATGAAAGGTGTCATCAGATTTGGGAAGAGAGGAAAGTTAAATTCCCGGTTTGTTGGCCCATTTGAGATTCTTAAGAGAATTGGTCCACTCGCCTATCAATTAGCCCTATCACCAGAATTAGCCAACGTGCACGATGTTTTCCACGTCTCCATGCTTCGCAAGTATATAGCAGATCCATCGCATGTTCAGAAGCAACCAACGACCGAGATCGAGAAGAACCTATCTTATGAGGAAAAGCCGGTAAGGATTCTAGAACGATGAGGGAAGAAGCTCTGAATCAAAGTAATTCCTTTAGTCAAAGTTTGGTGGGAAAACTAATCGGGAAACGAGGCCACATGGGAGATGGAAGACGACATGCGCCGGAATTACCCAGAATTATTCGAGTAAGGTAAATTTATTTCTATAAGTTCTTATCAGTAAGTTATCTTAAGTTTGGGGGCCAAACTTTTTTAAAGTAAGGGAGGATGTGAGACTCTGTCCCAGAAAATAAGATTATATAAAATACAAATCTTTAATTAAAATATTTTGGAGATAATTTGGTATTTAATTAAAGTCATTTGGGCTTAGTTTGGAGTTAGAGGTCTGAAATAAACAAAGGAAACCATTTGAAGGCTTAAAGTAATAAGAAATTGAGTTAGGAAGCCCAAATAGGCCCAACCGAAGTCCAGCCGACTGGCCCAACCCAGATCTGGACATTGGTAGTACGGAAGATGCTCTGCCAAGATGCAGAGTCTTTTCCTATCTGGACTGCCGAGCAGCCTGACTGATGGGACAACTCAGTCGCAGGTTCTTTTCTTACTAACATCTGTTCTGACACGGACAGTGCTCAGGTTGACCAGCAGGTCTGACTTGGATTAGATGGGTCACTAACCTATTCGGCAGAATTAAGGATAGCTTAATTCGTCACATTTAATGCACCTAACCTCCGAATGGTTATACAAACCCTTCACCCTTCAGCATTCAAGTCCCACCAACCATTCCTCCGTGCATTCAAGTTCTAGAGAGAGAGTTAACCCTCCAAACACTTAGTGTTCAGCAGACCTCCCCAAATCACCAGAACACTTGTCTGACCAGTCTTTGGTTCTCAAAATAGCTTTCCTTTGCCCTCCGGACCACTTATGTTCAACTCAAAAGATCCTCACTGACCGGATCATCATCTTCCAAATAGACCCCAACTCATCCAATCACTTGAAGACCAGGAACACAACTTATGTAACCACTTAGCCCTTCGGCATAATTCCTTTACCAGTCTTCTTTGATTCTGTTCGGCAAGTCCACCGAAGGACTTGGCCGTGCTGATTTCAGCTCGACAACCTTTCCTTTGGCTCTACCGAAGCAACTCAATCCCCTTTGTTTTATCTCGGCGACATTCTAGTATTCCGCACTTGGACAAATAGTCCAGACAACCCTTTCAACCCTCCGGTTGAACTCATTTCAGTTCGGCAACTATGCCCGGACCATTCCAGAGTACCCCTGACCCTTCCCAGAGCCTTGTCGACCTCCCCCTTGACGGAGCACTTGTGCTCAGTAGAAGGACCATTTGCCATTTTGGAAACTCAACTCTTTGAGCTCGACTTTATAGCCAATTATTCGGCCAGTTAGCCCTGAGGACTTAGAATCACCTCACCAGCCTTTTCGGCTAGTCTTAGTGTCCTAAACACTGTTTCCTGTACTACCATAGCCCACCAGAAGCCTTGTTTGGCTGTTCGACAAAACAATCAATTCGGCAAACTGACTTCCCAACCAGAGCAACTCGGCACTAGTGAGCCAGTGCTCGGCAAAACCTATTAAGAAATCCCTTCGATCACTTATGTTGTCCAGTAGCTCGGCCAACCGACCAAGAGTAGTCCGACAACGTTGGTCTGGAAGCTCAGCTCGGCAGTAACCTTAGTAGTTCGGCAGAATACTTAGAATGTAATCCATTATATTTTGTGGCAGATTTGAGGTGAAATTCAAGAATAAATCAATCTAAGGAAAAAGGTAAATTTTTACATGCCCTACTTACTCGCATTTTCTTTACTTGCTCACTCCTTTTTACGAATATCATTGTGGCTATTGAGCCAAAAACTTATTATGTTATCACTCTTGCAAAACAGAAGAGAAGAGTTTGTGAAACATCTTTTTATACATGGATAAGCAAATGTGGAAAATGTTTTATGTGATTATCTGCACGGACATGGCATGGACACGAAATACGATCATAAACGGATACAAACCCGGTGCTGGGAGCAGGGTCAGATACCATGCAGACAAGGACATGATATAAGGATGGGACCAAACCAGATGGTCATTCGAATGATATCATGCCACTATGCATATTGTAGGGTAGCT
>NMUG010002155.1:0-16441 GCA_002855965.1 Monotropa hypopitys | reverse complement strand
TGAAGTGGTGGGGTTTGTCTTTTTGGCCTTAGATACTGAGCCGACGGCCCAAGTGGATGGAGTCCCGACCTGGCTGCACAAAGAACACCCGTTAGGCTACCGGCTGAAGTCGCCGGTGAACCCTCCGATGATGAAGTCAGGTAAAGTCTAGAGAGAGAAAGTAAGTGGACAGAGTTTCGGGTAGGAAAGTTGCATGTACCTCTCTCCAGCGCTTGGCCTCATATATATAGGGCAACGGCGCGTCGTTGCTACGCGCTTCGGCACGCGTGATGTCGGGCCAGCTTTCTCGGATAGAATGTTTGACCACAAAGCTGATGCGTGACCGACCAACATGACGCCCAAGTGCCTCGGGGCGAGATAAAGCTGTCCTGTCGGGTGCGTGCGTACGCGGAGATCCCGGGACACTGTCTCCGAGGAGGATTCGGCTGCGTGCACATACCATGCGTGTCAGACCAAAAAGGTAGTTGTTCCCTAGGAACTGCCGAAGCTCCACGATCTTGGGCCGACGGGAGCGTCGTGGAACTCCACCGTCGGTCTGACTCCCGAATGCTTGCTATAATCGGCTCGTCTCTTCTTTGGGCCGAACCGATGTAGTGTTCCCCTAGACCCTCAGAAGGTCGGTCCTGATCTAATTTCCTTCGGTACTTACAGTATCGATGCTTCGCAAGTACATATAAGACCCTACACATATTCTAGCTCAACCAACTATCGAGATCGAGAAGAATTTGGCATATGAAGAAAGACTCGTTCGAATCATGGACCGACAAGAGAAGCAGCTCAGAAACAAAGTCATTCTACTTTCAAAGTCTGGTAGGAGAACCAATCAGAGAACGAAGCTACCTGAAAGAAAGAAAGCGATACGCGTCTAAAATATCCACAGTTGTTCGAAGAAGGTATCAGATTTTATGCTTTCATTTATTATGCAATCATTTAAGTTTGAGGGACCAAACTTTTTAAGGTGGGGAGGATGTGAGGCCCCGACCCTAATAAATAAGTTTAGATAAAGTTTATTATATTTTTAAGAATTTATTTAAGTTTTATTTGAGGATAATAGAAATAAAATCTTGAGGTTAATAAATCATAAGAGGTGTTAAAAAGAAGTTAAGGCTTAAAATAGACTTAAGGAGCTGCCCGGAAGTCCAACGGGCCAGACCAACCCAACCGAACCAACCGGCCCAGCTCAGCCCGGACCCAAGCACCGGCTGCACGGCAGCGCGACAGAAGCTACAGGGTCATGTCCCATCCGAACTGACCCGCCGCCTGACTTTGATGGGACAACACGTCGCAGGTTGCAGAACTAACAGGTCAGGTGCTCAGACCTGACCCTGATAAGACAATTCTCTGAGCCGTTCGGCTGAGTTAAGGAAAGATCAAATCAGCATTTAATGCTCCCAACTACCCCCTACGAGTCCCTATATAAGCAACCCTCCTCCAGCATTCAAGTCCCACCAGATATCCTTCCAAACATTCATTCTAGTAAGAGGAAGAGCTGTCCTCCGGACATTTTGTTGTTCGGCCGACCTCCCCAATTCTTAGCAAACTTGTTCGACCAGTCCTTACTCCCTCAATAGTTCCCCAAAAGCCTTCGGATCACATTGTTCCACCACTGACCGGACCAGCATTCCCCAGACAATCCCCAACTCGGCAAGCTCTTGCCATATTAGGGAGCCCTACTCAGGTTTATCTTAAATCCTTCGGTTATTAAATTGCCCTTTTGTTTCAGCTCGGCATGTTCATTAAAGGGATAAGCCGCACTCAAATCAGCTCGGCAGACCTAGTATCTCACTTCGGCACTAAGCCAAGCTGGTACGGATTACTTTTTGGACCCTCCGACTGAACTCACCTCAGCTCGGCACGTTTGCCCGGACTACCACAGTACCTTGTTCACCCCTTTTCACATACTACCGACCTCCCACTAGCCAGAGCATTGCCGCTCGGCAAAAGGGATCGTCCGTCATATCTTAACTTACCTTTTTCAAGCTCGGTTACACGCTTAGTTGTTCGGGCACTTAGTCCTTCAAACTATAAACACTTCATTAAACTTTTCGACCAATTGGAATGTTGTAAGCATAGTCTCCCGCACTGCCTATGTCCGGCAACCGACCGCTAACCCTGTGACCTATTTCCAAGTCAAATACAAGGAAACAGAGTGTGAATATAATATCTTTAACTTCCAGAACACAAGTAATATCAGTGACAGTAAATCATGAATTATGAGCAGTTATGACTTTTATTCCAACAATGCATCTCATGCATGATACTTCACATATACCGGCCCAAGCCATTTTTTAAAAGATTTGAGCATCCCATGCTCTAAAATAGCTACTACTATGGGTAGTAGTTCGTACGCCCCGCGCACTAAAGTTTGGGGTACGTCTCACATACCGTTGGACTTACATTGGTTGCCAACAATCACCACCCGTCCCACGGAGGCATGCATAATATATTTATATGTGCATATTATGCTTCTCATCACAACTCATGCATGTATTCCTATGCATATCATTACATCATATCATCACTTTCATGCATTCATGTTCATGCATATCAATCTCATCATGCATTATGTCCGTGCATATAAATCTCAACAAACAATAACAGTTAGCTTCTCCTTCACAAGGTGACAATTAACTAAAACAATCCTGTGAATGTACCATTAAGGATACCATATTCCTACACTCACCAGAGCCGTTGTTCAAACCTTTTTCCTTGCCTGGTTTAAACCGTTTCCTTGTCCTTGAATAAGGCCTCAATGCCTTCCTCAAACATCCCTGTCAAAACAATTACAATTTTAGTCTTGGATGAAACGAAATATGACAAGGAGATACAAAATCATTAAATTAATTTAATTGAAAGGGTAACTGTCTTTAAATAACTTATTAGAGTCTTTAAATAGCCCCCAAAACCTCCCAAACACATCCCAAGGTCATACCCGAACACTCCAAGAATAAACCAAAAATCTGTCTGAAACAACCTGAGGGACCGGTCTCCCCTATATGAGGGACCGGTACCTTCACTTTGGGACCCCTCTGATGAGTAACAGACCGGTCTCCCTCCTGGACAGGGACCGGTCTCCCTTAGTGCAGAGCACATTTTTCAGAAAACGATTTTTGACGAACTCACTTCTCCTTCAACCTCCAAACTCAATTTTTTGCTCCAAAACTCAAAAATTAATTGTACCAAAGTGTTGAGAACATTCCTACCACTAACATACTTTAATTACAAGACCCACAAACCACTACAAAGCCTCAAATTGGAAGTTTTCCTCAAGAACACCCCAAAATCCGAAAATTACCAAAACCTAGATCTTGGCTTTGTTTCTACAAATTTGATTACAAGATTTAAGGAGAGTGATACTTACATGATGCTTGATTCATATGTAGAAAAACTCTCTAGGATTACGACTCCATATTGATCTTCCTCCACCTTCTCTCTATATAGAGCTCTCTCTCTTCCTCTCAAGAACAATACACAATAATGTGTTTGATCCAAACCTTCTCCATCTATAACCCCAAATCAGGTTTTTAGGGTAAAAAGACCCTTTTGCCCTTCACTCAAAATCCCATTTGCAACAATGCCAACCCCTAATTGCACATAGGCACCCTATACTTACATAGTACTCCCAAATTTAACCCTTTAGGCCATTGATCTCACTTATCTCTACACTTATTAATTAAAAGCATAGAAAATACATATAAATCCAATTAATTATTCTTTTAACTCCAATAATAAACAAAGTAGGTTTATTATTCCCTTACTTTCTCCTTTAATAATTGTTAAACATTTTAAAAATTATAATTAAAAAGGAACGGGTATTACAACTCTCCCCCCTTGGGAAATTTCGTCCTCGAAATTAAGATTACAAATTCCAACATCACTACCGAACTTCTAAACGGCTACTACCATACTTTCAAAAGGCATTACCTGGAATCTCCAAACATGCTTCTCAATCTCTCAACATTTCCCAAACAAGGATTGTCTTCCTTAGTAAAAATCATAGCTATACTTAATATTGCACCAAAGGATTCCCTCACTCCAAGAGCTTTCTTTTGATATTTAATATTCTACTCTCTCCTTCTTTCAAAAACCAATCTCTGATATCGATAATTAAAATTTTCAATCTTATGAAAATTCACACCCAAAGCATATCCAACCACTTTTTGTGCACAAGAACATAGGCCATTTACTTACAACCTCATGCAACAACTCTCATTCTACGATGCGACTATCTTACAAAACACATAAACATGCTCCCAATTCACGAGGATTAAAATTTCACACTAGTCTCGTATATTTCAAAAACCCGAATCAATGAACACATGTTTCGCCACACTATCATAAATTTCTCCTAGTTTCTCACTAAGGAGTTACTATTACTCTTTTTATGCAACCTCACATTCTTTAACCATGACGGAACTCAATTCTTATCAGTCAAACATTTCCTACCTCTATGGCCTCTACTACACTTCAATCACATCGACGCGATTCGAATTAGCAATGCTAGTCACAAATTTCTTTTTCTTTTACTCTTACGACTTTAAACATACTAAATATTTATAAATGTACGATTTTTGCTATTGAGTATTTTACTCTATTATATTGTCTCTACACAAGGAAAGCAAATATTACACACACACACACACTCCTATTTCATTATCAACATCAAAAACAAAGAAATAGTATGTATCCTCCTAGCAAAAAAAAAAGAATTTGTAAATGGAAGACCCATAAGAAAAAAACATTAATATGCATCTTTGAACATACAAAAATGTATTGGAAAATTTTGATTATCAAGTGACATCCGGTCATGGAAACCAAATTTGAAAAATTAATATTAACCAAATTTTCTCGAAAATTCAGCAAACAATCCAGTAAAACCCTCAAAACTCAGTGCCCCCCCCCAAAACCAAAATCAATATCCAAAATATGTATCACTAAAACCAAAAGTTTGAAGACACATCAAAAATCTCAGAACAAAAACTAAAATCAACAACTATTACCCGACTTGAAGAACACATAAAGCCCAAAATCAATCGCTTTAAGTGGCGAATTCTCCTTCTTGTTCGCAAAAAGGAAGTTCTGAGGCTTTAAATTCCTATGCATCACCCCATTCTCATGACATGTCCTCACCACCTCCGCCACCGTCCTTGCCACTCCTGCTGCCGCCCGTTCACTATAATGGCCCTCACGACAATCTGATCGAAAGCTCCCCACCCTCACATAAGTCGCCTTCAATCTCACGACGTTGAGGTCGGAGAGGGCGGTGGTGGGCGACGGGGGAGGGTTTTGCAGAGGGAGGGCGATGAGAGTAAGAGAGATGAGGGAGGGGCGGTGGTGAGCGACGTAGATTTTGCAGGGGGAGGTGAGAGTGAGAGAGAGACGCTTGAATGGGTTTTGTGTCTTGTGCAGTGCGAAAGTGATTTGTGTCTTGTGCAGTGTGAAAGTTGTTTGTGTCTTGTGCAGTGTGACGCGTGAGATGTATAAAGAAATTAGGCGTGAATGAATTTTGTATGAGTATTGATAAATCAGAGTCACTGGATCAATGTTCAAACAGATTCCAGTGTCAAAAAAATGTGACTGGATATATGATTGAGTCAGATTTGTGTATGAGTGGGACACAAAAATATGAGTGGGACAAATGAAGATGTGACTGAGACATTTTTGTGTTATGTAATATAAAAAATTGTTAAAAAGTAATAAAAAATTGATAAATATTAGAATATATCGACAATTTTTTAGAAAAAAATCTTAGATTTTAATTCAACATTGATTTGTATTTAACATTTAATGGTTTCTTTTTAGATTTAACCCTTTCAAATTGCGCTCTCTGCCCAGATTTACAAATTACACTCGCTCCCCTTTGTTCTTTCCCCTCGCCACAGGCATCTCTCAAACCCAAGGCGTCTTCTACAACTGTGGCTGTTGCAGCGTCTAGATCTGAGGAAACAAGGCTGGATGACTCTGTGAAGTCCGTCGAAGGTTGGAGAGTTCTTAGGTTTCCTGAGTCAATTTTTTATTTTTCGGAATATATTTTCACTTTGGTTTTGATTTACTGAATCCGTGGGGATAATTCTTCTATTCGTTCTATTTTGTTAAGCAGAAATGTCCACTCTCTATAAAACCCACTTGCGTTTCTGTAACCCAGAGAATTTTCTGGGGTGTTTTTGTTAACTTCATTTTTTGGGTTTCAGTTCAAATCCTACATTGCTTTCAGTTCTGTTTTGAATTTTCTTTGAATTGTTTGAGAGGCCTCTTTCTTTGTTCTCCATATCTGTCACGTGGGTTTTGTCTTCTTTCATTTATCTTCCGCACTTCCTTTTGGAATTTTTTGGGGAATTATTTGTGGGAAAAAATATACCGAAGAAAAAAATGTAACTTTGTTGTCCAAATCAGTTGAATTGTTCTGGTATCAATGATGTGATTTTGTTTTCTTTTATTTACTTTCTCCCATTTTCTTTGAGAGTTTAATTTTCTGAGGTTTCGCCAGGTTTTGTGATACAAATCTCGAAAGATAAAAACGGCATTGAGGACGGAGTTGGGTTATATAAGGCGACCTCTGTTCAAAATGGGCTCTAAAAAGTTTTGTTTGGATTTTCTTGGGGTTCATGGCTGTTTTCTCAGTGTCAATGTGCCGTGGACTCACTGACCCTCCGGATGGTAAATCATAGCACCCTCGTTTCTTCCTTTTTTTTGTTTTCTGATGTACATATATCATATACGTGCTTGGAGTAGATGTTTGTACAGAAGTGTTTTCTACGGAAGTTTTGTTGATGGTTATGTAAATTCATAAGTTTTGTTGATGGTTATGTAAATTCACATTACAATTAAAATCCCCTCTTTTCCTTTTGACATTAACTATGTCAAACTGAATAGTCAATGCTTTATTTATTATTTTTTGACAGAATAGAAATATTGTTGGTAATGTTCACTTTGTTCTGAGGGAATATAGAATTCACTTATCAAAGTCTTAATCTTCCTGATTTATTTTCACAATAATGATTTGGTTTTAATTATTTCGAGGTGTGAATGATTTGGAAAACAATTAGGGGTTTATTGGAACTGTTTTAAACTATGTACATCGTTATTTGGTTAGTAGTTGCTTGGGAGTGTTATAGTAGGAATTGAACAATTTGTGGAAAATAATGATCACTCTCTTTAATGTCTTTGTTTCCACTATAATTTAGTTTGATTAGTTGCAGGCAAAGCATAGTGTATATCAACTTGATATGAGTAACTGGTTAATCCGTCATTTCCATACAAAAACTGGTCAACTTTTGTTTTGTAAGTTGCTCTATTTTTTGTTAAAATTGGTTCATTGAAATTAATTAAATAGACCGTGCTTGAAGTTTTTTAGAAAAACAATTTTGAGAGAAATTCGTGCTCATTAATGGGTGGTGTTGGTCAATATGGAGAGGATAATCCACTTTAGTTTGGTTCAAATTACACTGTTTCATGTCTTTAGACGCGGGGACTAGAAAGAATGATCTTCACGTGCAAAATCATTGGTTTATGTATACGAGAATCCTTCACGTGCAAGATCCTTGGTTTATGTATACGATAATCCACAAGCCATGACACATACACTACTAGGAGGTAACCGCACCCTGTCAAACACCCGGGACACACGCAGGACAAAAAAACATAATTGACATGCCACGTGGCACGGTGATATGGGGATATGGAACACGTACCAGGCACATACCAGACACACTTGGGGACACGACAAGGTAAATTCATGCCCCCACCATGTCCTTTGCCGTGTCCCTGTCTCCATTTTTCTTAAATAGTATATTTTGTGTCCGTATCCGTATCTGCTAAAACAAAACCCACAATTGTACAGAGTCCAAAATATTCTCCCACTTTATTAGTGAAGACTTGATAAACGACATTCTCACTGATATTGTATGTTAGTGACTCCTTAAGTTTGAGATCAGAACATCCCATCTAAGAAGCACAGACACTCCTCCAGGCCCCGCGAGTCCATATCCGAGACGTGTCGGGCATGTGCCCGACACATCCCCGAGACATGCCCGACGCGCGACCCCGCGAGTCCATATCCGAGACGTGTCGGGCATGTGCCCGACACGCGATTTTATGTGTCCGAATACAATACTTTTGTGGCATCCACCCTCCGGCTACACCCCCAGGCTTACTAGGGATTTTCTTCAAGGAAAAGCAATGGAGGAGGGCCGTAAAACCTAGGTGGGTTCCTAGGATGACATTAAGTGCCTCAATGCCGCAAACCAGGCGGTAATATTTGCTGGTGGCCTAAAAGCAGGCAATTTCCCAATAGGCTAAAAGTGACGTACAAGATTACTAATAGGGAACCTAACCTCTCCTTCCACAATCGTCATTATAGGAAAGAACGTAGACCAATTATTGGGTCTATCTCCGGTACCTCGTACTTCTCCAGAAGACTCCCATAGAATCGAGAATATGATAGATTTTCCTAAAGCTATCCTATCAACATTATCTTTTGCCAACATGTTCCTAAGAGCAGTAGCCTATGAAGCACGAATACTTCTAAATGGGAGTTGTATTCATATCGGATACCGTTACTCGTCCGATACTTGCGGATACGTATCCCAAACGTATCCACAATATAAATTTTACTTTTTTTGTTGACGAAATATTAGATACTTGTTAGATACTATAGATCACATATTCGAACTTTTGTGAATTTAAGATTGCGACATTTCTTACATAGTACTGAAGTAAAATTGTTAGGAATAAAGAGATGTAAATACTCTCTTTAAAGAAGAAGATATTGTGAGGTAAAATACTATCTTTATTTTTGTGTAGAGTATTAAATAGCCTCATTGTGTCATACATGTGTTCTGTAAACTTTAAATTTTAACTATTAAGCAAGTAACTAAGTACGTAAAAATGATATAAGAAAAACATCACAATTTACCACTATTCTTGTGATTATGCGTCATACGATAGTAAAAAATCCTAAATTACATTTTAACCTAACGTATCCTAGCCGTACCAGTGTTCTATTTTTAATTTTCTCTTATTGCCGTATCCCGTATTGTTATCCATGCTTCATAGGCAGTAGCCATTGAACTCAGAAGTTCGAGTAACTTACAACTGAAGAGGTCGGGCTATATTAGGGAGAGGAGAGTGAGTAAATTGAATTGAACAGAGATTTATATGAAAATAATGGGCGAGAGTTGAAAGGACAGCTTTCGAGACACATGCTCAAAGGTTGCAAAGTGACACATAACATTAAATGCAAAGGAGCCTCCGTCGCATGGAGAATGACACCATCATAACCGTCAGACTTTTTGCCTTCTTAGCATATTAGCTCACGCACTCTCTTAGCCGAGCAAGCAAGAACTAAGGTGCAATTGTGGGAGCTACTCGGAGCCGACCACTCCACCTCCATCTCACCATCATACTATGAGGTCCGACCTAATACACCTGTCGACAACCATGTCATTTCTCGGATTTAGGAAATAAATGATCTGGACAACTAGGACAATTCGAGCTCAGAGAGGTGCATGCCTCGGTCCTGTCACATCAGCCAATGAAGGAGGAATCTTGTGACAGACAAGGCACTCAAGTACAACCAAAACAACACTCAATCGAAGGCTATAAAAGAGAAGAATACAACAACATGAGGGGGAATCGATACATGAAGAACACATATTAAAAATCTGTAAGCATCCTAATAGACAAGAACCTTTCCATACATTTGAGTTCAGCAGAACTAGCTTCTTCGAGCACTTATCCACAAGTTGCTAACAAAGCCATTGGAGGGCATTCCGGTCAACCACACTGGCCGAGGTGTCTATGACTGGTTTTTGTTTTTGCAGGAAGCAGTTCCACATCATCCAGGAGTTCTGACAAACACACAACAGTCCAGGGCAGTTCAGAGTTCCCTCTGGCAGACTAGTGAGGGAGTTGTTAAACAGGACCCCACACAAGGATTAATTGAAATAATTAACACAAATGGTCATAGGAGAGAGGTATTTGGTAATGCCATGAAATGTTTGAAAGTTTTCAGAAAAGTAAATTAACAAAAGTAAGTCTAATATTTTTGTTGTAGGCACTCGACTATCAAGTAAATTCTTTTTGTATTAGCAGTACCAAAGAATGACGATCACATACTTAGTCAGAACCCTTTCGAAAAGGTGCTCGCTCTTTCGTCGATTAGACCAGAGTTAGAGTTTGTGGAGAAAAATAAAGGAGATTTTTTTTTTGTTCTCATGTCAGGGTGAGGGTGCTATCTGCCTGCCAAATGGATTCAGAAACCAAAATTGCAGTTTTGTGTCTGGCAACAAGAAATACATGGCTCAACGCTCAAAACTAATTTGGTTTGGGAAATTCGGGATGTGGGTGATTATGTGGTGATGTATTTATGTTTTCCCCTCACAGTTATTGAGGGGAAGTATTAGGTCGACGGCAAATTTTTTCCTTTTGTACAATTATTGGAATGAGCAAATCATAGCTTCTGCTGGCTTCAAATTTTGTTCGCACTAAAATGTTGTTAATGGAAATGATGGAGGGACTTTGGAAATCAAATACTGAAATACTTGAAAAAGTGATACAAATATATGAAACGTGGATAATTTGGGTTTATTTAAAAGCGTTCCGTGGATTCAAGAAAAAGGAGGCTACAAAGTTGTGTTCTCGTTTTATAGATTGATAGAGTTGGGCAAATGTTAGAAGGGCAATTGATCTAGGCACATCCTCACCACTCTCTCCCCTTATTTATGCAGCTTTCTTCCTCTCTTACCTGTAACTAGCCTTGGTAAGATGCGAACTACCGGCTTTAATGAATAATATTACTATACTAATTACTAAGCAAGTTATTGACTGATGCTGGCTTCTCTTAGCTAAGCTCAGTAGGTTGGCTTAGTAGTGATCTTGCTTCCTTACTCAAGCACGTATCAATATGACAGTTTTGATGAACTGTATGTGTAGGCTTTGACACTTCCCACGAAGTTGTTTTCGAGGGACGAAGATGCGGACCATGGTGGAGTTGATGACATGACAAAATTGACTTACCTTAATGAACCAGGAGTTCTTGACAACTTGCAGAGGAGATACGCTGTTAATGAAATATATGTAAGTAGATTGTCCATATCATGTATCTTCTTCTTCCATGGTCTTACAGTATGCTGCTGCTGGGTTTT
Source organism: Monotropa hypopitys (assembly GCA_002855965.1). Lineage (NCBI taxonomy): Eukaryota > Viridiplantae > Streptophyta > Magnoliopsida > Ericales > Ericaceae > Monotropa > Monotropa hypopitys. Next base: position 5,297 of record NMUG010002155.1, on the reverse strand, counting down.
ACTATTATGGAGTTTGACCTTACGACTTTATCGTTGAATGATGCATTATTATTACCTAGTAATTATGGCATCTCGTGCTATATGTATTATATTTTTACCAGTTAACACCACCCGAAATGGTCAGGCAAAATGATCTTATAGGATAACTCCTTGAACTTTACATTACTACATTAGTTGATTATCATGCTTGAATTTTTTTGGCATTGGTGACGTTTCTTATTATTGGACTTGAAAGAACAAACATATGAGATCAAATATCTACCCTCCCTACACTTCGTTTCTACCCTTTGTTGTTACTAGGAAAGTAAGGGTTGTTGAATTTGAGTGTCAAATATCCTTTATGGCAGTCAATTGTGAAGGCAAGAATGACAGTAGTTAGTTTGGTACTCACGATTCTCGACCTTGCTAGCTTATTCTAGATATGTTCATGCTTTTGATGTATTTTCTTGATGAAGGGTATCCGTCTCACAGTTCGAAATCGAAATTAGCGATATGAATTTTAATTTGTATGGTATATGCTATAGTCCTAAAATCGGATAGTGGTTAACTTGGACAAGTTTTTGAGAGACATTGACATAGTTCACCAAACCAAATAAAATGTGCATTTGTATACTTGCAATTTGGATTTGCCCGAGTTAAGTATTAATATTTCTTAAAGTGCTGATTATGTGTGAAGATAACAAAATACCTTTTGAGGGAATGGAAGCACCTATCATTAGTTTATCGATTTTTCAGTACAGCCTATTCTCTCGCTTTGTTAACCTGTTGTTGAATCAAGTATTGATTTGTTGACGGTTTGAATGGATTCTTGATATATAGGTCATGTACCCTTTTTGATGCTTAGGTCATTTTGTGCAGGGTTGGCAGCCTCTTGGTGCATCTTTTTATGTAGTTACATTTGCTCCTAAGATAAAGTCATAAATGTGCTGGTTTTGTATAAATATACTAGTAGATTGGAGTTTGTAGACTTGGTAGTGGTCTTCTCTTGTGCGGTTTATTTGGTTACACTTTTTATCTCTCCAGCGTAAATTGAGATTGCAACATAGTTTGAAATACAAATCCTTCAAAAATAGGCGAGGACAAATAGAAAATAAATAAGGTGTCTTCTCCCAACAAACGTAATTTGACAACTCTCAAGGTGGAACAAGTTAAATTTTTTGGAGGAATTGAGATTTTTTGGCTCTTTCTGGTTGTGCTTTTCATTTCCTATTGCAGCAATCCATAAAATAGCAATTTACGCCCCTTCCTTCGCGCCCTCGCTACTCTTGCCCAAGCAGATTTTGCGATTGGCTCTTGCGTGCGTGTGGAACGAGTGACGTAGGAAAACTTTAGAAAACTTAAAATCGTTGTCTACAGATGGAAATTACGGTGGTTTTAGTAAGGATCCGAGAACGGAATTTGGTTTAAGTGTGCAAAGATGAGAAAGAGAGAAAGAGGTGCTTCACCCTCGTAAGGGATTGGCGATTTTGCAACGACCGCAACCCTAAATCACAAAGACCGCAACTTTATATATTCAAATTCAATATTCAACTCTATGTGATTGCATCCAAATTATAAGCCATGAAAAAAAGGCTATTCTACTTCCTAGACTTCTAAAGGAAATGAACATAGCTATGTTCAATAAACATAATAATAAAGACATACATTGAATTAAGCAGATGAATGAACCTATACTATGTAGGGAAAAATATTGTGATCGATATTCTAAAGAACAATTTCATTCATATAAACAATAATACAACTAAATGCTGAGCTGAAAATAAATTACAGATTGCAAAGTTTGAATCAAACCAAATCGAGCTGAGCTCTGTCCTTAAAATAGATTCGCCGCCTCCGATGGGTGTTGAGGATCGTCGGCGTCTATCTCCCAGGATAAGATGGTCTTGGACCACTACCTTTGGAACACCTCCAATGGTAGCCTTGGCGAAATGAACTACTGCTGAGCTCTCTCTCACTCAAGAACGAAATATCACAGATTGAATGGAATCTCAGACGAGTTGTATGTTCTGTGTTGTGTTTTCCTCTCAACATGAGCCACATATATATATACTATACAAGAGGATTATAATGTGAAAGGGAACAGAAGGGGCAATGTGTGAACAAGTCTTTTGGTTGCCCCATAGGACCTTCCAACTGCCACTGTGTATGAATGGGGCTTTTGGTTGCCCCGTAGGACCTTCCAACTGCCACTGTGTATGAATGGGGCTTTTGGTTGCCCTGTAGGACCTTCCAATTGCCAATATTCATTCACACACTGCTCCGCAATTTGCAGACAATATAACGCCCGCATAAAACATTTCAGTTCGGGAAAAGACATGGGAGCTCGGGGAACATCTCAGCAGCTCGGGAAAACATCCCAAGAGCCCTCTTTTCTGTCATTTCGACTCAACTTCTGCAATCAAACTATTAGTACAGAATAAAATATTTCTTTGGATTGATCGGAACGAATCTATTTTAAGCTTGTAGGAAAAAAATATTGTGATCGATATTCGAAAGAACAATTTCATTCATATAAACAACAATACAATTGAATGCTGAGCTGAAAATAAAGTACAGATTACAAAGTTTGAATCAAATCGAATCGAGCTGAGCTCTGTCCTTAAAACAGATTTGCCACTTCCAATGAGTGTCGAGGATCGTCGGCGGTCTTGGACCACTGCCTTCGGAACACCTCCAATGGCAGTCTTTGCAAGGATGAAGGCCTTCCCGATCATGTTTTGACCATTTTTTGCAGGGATCCTAAAAAATACCTTCTAAACACATTGGATGGTTTGGATTGTGAAAATTTGATCGGGAAGTGGCCGAAAAATGGTGGTTCGGACCGTAACAAAATGCGGGATCTCTGACTGGAAGTGGACTATATATATATATACAGAAAACTTCCTATGAGGGATTCCCATTTAAATGAGTTTGTGGACTTCTAATCCTGACCACTTATCTTTGTTTTTAACACATTAAAGTGTACTACAATATCAACCCTTGGATGAATCTAATGGCCAGGATTAGAAGTCCACAATTTATTTAGATGGGGATCCCTCACTGGAAGTGGACTCTCTCTCTCTCTCTCTATATATATATATATATATGGGTCAGGTTCTATGGACCAACTAAGTTACCAACTGTATTACCAACGCGTTCAACAGAACGTGTTTTGGGGCACAACTGTCATGATCCGAACCGTTCACGATGTTCAAATTAATAAAATATATGATCCTGCAAAAATGCAGCTCAATCGGATATCGATAAGTGCTTCATCCAAATAGTTGCACAAAAAATTTGACAGGAAGTGGTGTTACATGCAACTGTTTAGATAAAGCACTTATCGATATCCGATTGAGCTGCATTTTTGCAGGATCGTATATTTTATTAATTTGAACATCGTGAACGGTTCGAATCATGACCGTTGTGCCCCAAAACACGTTCTGTTGAACGCATTGGTAAGACATTTGGTAACTTAGTTGGTCTATTGAACCTGACCCTATCCTCATTTCCTATGGTAATGATTTTTTTGTTCCGAGCATTTTTTTATGATTCGAACCGTTCAATGTATTTAAAACATGTTTTTAAGGGTCACTTCCCGATCAAATTTTCACAATCTGAACCGTTCAATGTGTTTAGAATGTGTTTTTTAGGGTTCCTGCAAAGAATGATAAAAAAATATGATCGGGAAGGCCTTCATCCGAGCAAGTTTTATACAGACTGTTCATTACATTTTCATAAAAAAGTTGTCCCAGATGAAGCAATTCCCGGTTATTTTTTTGACTGTTTCTCGCGATTACCCTTATCAAACACGTTTTAAAGACATTGAACGATTCAAATCATGAAAATTTGACTTAAAAATAGTGGTTTGGACCGTAAGAAAATTCGGGATCCCTGACTGGAAGCCCACTGTATATATATATACTAGCGATAGCCCGTGCCGATGGCACTACGCGACAGAATAGAAAGCGCAACATAATGCGTAAGGGTCCAAAAAAAGTTTGGGTAATAGTAATGCCTTCGGCACTCATGATAAGTGACAACATAATGGAAAGCACAACAAATACGTAAGGGTACAATCATAGTTCATGTGTTAGTAGTCCTTCGGCACTCATTATGAGTGAAGACATTTGATCCGTATTTGGTTACTTCGGCACTCTAATAATGAACAGTAGGTAATGAACGTGTCGATGACACTTGAGTGGTATTTTTGGCACGTCATCGTGCCTTCGACACTAAACAATCATTCACCAACATGGCTCCGAAGACATTAGGGCTGTGTTTCATCACAGCAAGCTCAGAAACAAAGTGGGTGCAGCTGAGAAACAAAGTTGGGATGTTAAGTAACAAATTAAAATTATTAGAACATTAAACATTATTACAACAGTTTTTATAATTACAAATACAACAATTTTAAGCAGCACTAAACAATGGAGTTCATCACAGCAAGCTCAGAAGATGGCTTCATCACAGCCATTGGAGAGGAAACCAACCCAGAAATGGGGTTTCACAAATTCACCAACATGGCTCCAAAGACATTAGGGCTGTGTTTCATCACAGCAAGCTCAGAAACAAAGTGGGTGCAGCTGAGAAACAAAATTAGGGCTGTGTTTTATTTGTGGGTGGATGAACCAAAATCAAAGCTTAAGGACTCCAGGGCTCAAAATATGAACACCAAAATACAAACTCTGATTAGGTCACAGCACACACATACGATATACTTCATCACTGATTTGGACACAGCAAAATACGAACACCAAAAATCATCACAGCAAGCTCAGAATACAAACACCGAAAATCATCACAGCAAGCTCAAAACACATTCATCATAGCAAGCTCAGACACAGCTGTAACATTCATCACAGCAAGCTCAGACACAGTCCTAACATTCATCACAGCAAGCTCAGACACAGCCCTAACATTCATCACAGCAAGCTCACACAGCCCTAACATTCATCACAACAAATGTACGTGTATACAGTAAATGTATACAGTACATTCAACTAATACATATATACGTTTGTGATAATGACATGGGTTTATACCCTTAGCTTCCTGTGATACATACAAATACCCTTTCAGTAACCATTTTTGGGTTAAACACCCATTTCAGTAACACCCATTTCAGTAACCATTATTGGGTTAAAGCACAGCCATCAGAGGAACATAGAAATCACAGCCCTAACATTTCAGAGAACATAGAAATCACAGCCCTAACAAAACATTTACAAATCAGAGAGGGAGAGAACAAATCGCAGTAATGGCTGTGATGGATTTTTACCCTTAGCTTTCTGTGATGGGTTTTTAAAAGCCAACTA
>NMUG010002154.1:0-16443 GCA_002855965.1 Monotropa hypopitys | reverse complement strand
TGCTTTTGATTAGAATTATCTCTTTTTATCTTGAAGCAAAAAGGATGGATGTGTCCTTTAATTCAACAATAATGACATACTCTTTGTTTTCTTCTTGAGGGATGTCTAGGTTTAACATTGAGATTTTCAAAATTGTTATTATGAGTGTAGGTTTCTTATTTTTAGTTAAGTTTGATTTAACAATAGAAACTTGTTCTATTGACATATGATCCACCAAAAATGTTTTGGATTTTATAAACTTAACTTCATTATTTGAAGTACTAGGAGTAACCTCATCCGAATCAACAAAGCCTAATCTACTTTTATTTTAGAAAGTTTGAGTTAATTGGGAAATTCTCTCGGCGCCACAATCGTTTCTTCGAATTATTTCCCTAGCATCTCCCAAGTCCTTTTTTAGAATGGATATTTTATTTTTAAGCTCCTCAATCTCATATTTGCCCTCAATACGCTCTTTTCTATTAAGACAAATTTGTCTAATAATCTTCCGCATTTTAATTTGTATTCATCAAGATTACTTTACAAAGTATTGCTTTCTTGTTGAGATTTTTCAAGTTTGAATCTCAACTTAATATGTTTTTATTTTATCTTGATGTTTTCTTTAGCAAGTTGGTCAAATGCCTCTTGAAGATTTCTGGGGTCATCATTATCATCAATTTCATCATCACTTTGATTTTTGTAAGCATGGTCCGAATGTAAGAAGGAGCAATCCACACTAGCGACTAGCATATTGACCCTTGTGGAGTCAATGTTGCTCTCATTTTCTGCATCCTCCTCACTATCGTCATTGCATGTAATTTTATAACTCTTTTTGGTCTTTCTACGAGTATTGGCACATTCAAAATGAATGTGACCAAATCCTTGACATGCATGACATTGGATGCCTTTAGATATCTTTTATTTTTTAAAGGTTGGTTTTGAATTGTTAACTTGTGAGGAAGGATATTTTTTGTACCCATCGATAGATTTAGCTTTATCAAACGATTTTCGATTCTTTCCCACAAATTTTCTAATTTTTTAGTAATATAAGCAAGTAACTCATCATCTAATTCAATGTTATCATCCGACGATTCATCTTAAGTAGATTGAAAGGCAATGCCTTTATTTGGTTTAGAAATCGATTTTAGAGTAGATGATGCAGTTAAGTGCATTTTTTCATAAATTTCAAGTTTACCAACCAATTCTTCAAAAGACATTTTATCAATATCCGACCTCTCCTCTATAGCGGTAATCTTAGGCCTAAACCTTTCGGGCAAGGACCTAAGAATTTTTCGACATATTTTAAGATTAGGAAGAGGCTCACCTAGACCATGAAAAGAGGTAACTATATCCGTAAGTTCAGTGATAAAATTGGAGAATGTATCATCCTCCCGCATCCCAAGGTCCTCAAACATAGTAGTGAGTGTTTGAATTTTAAAGACACGCACGGTGTGTGTCCCTTTATGGCAAATTTGGAGTATGCCCCAAGCCGCTTTGGCCATGGAACAAGTCGAGATACGACTAAACTCTCGTCTACTCACGATGTTTTGGATTGTTAGGAGACCTTTACTATTAGCCTCAAACCCTTCTATGTCTCCGGAATTAAATCCCATTTTAGTTTTTACTCTAACCAACTTTGTTACGGGGTCCTCTATAGTATAGGTTGTTCGTAGCCGTGCAAAACGGACCGCCATACATGTATTCCCAATCCGATTAGGTAATTTTTCATTAGATTCTTCTAATAATCATAGTCGTTACCATCGAAATAGGGGGATCTAGAGTTAGAGGTACCATCTCTTGGTTTTTGAGAATCCAGAGATATTAAGGATCGCAGTGAAGCCTAAATGAATTACCAAATGAGCTACTATGCAAGGAAACCTAGGGTAACACAAGTATAGAGCAATTTGGCTCTGATATTAATTGAAAATGCGATGTAACACTAGGCCAATACTTAGAGGGGGTGAATAGGTTGGCCAATTAAAATTTTTATAAATTCTTTTTTAAATTATTGCAAAATGATTAACTTGATTAGTTATAAATGAATGAAATTTATGCAATATTATTTAAGTGATTGTTATTTGCGCAAGTGGAAGCAATAATAAAGTGTAAAATAAAACAATTACAAGTGCAAATAAAAGTGTAAGACAATCATAGGTGCAAGAAGATGTGTAAGGAATGGAGAGACAATCAGTGTCACAACACAAGATTTATAGTAGAAACCACTTAGGCATCAATCAATCCCTAAGTATAAAACCACTTGACCTAGTCTACTTTTTCATTAAAAACAAAAAAGGTTTAAGAATTACAAGAGATACAGACTTTATACCCAAAGCCCACCTAGCTCCTATAAACCTAAAGCTCCCTGAGCCCCTTCTGCTATCCTCTAGAAGTCTACAGTGCCACTTACTGATCTCCGACTCGCGATCGGCTCTAGAGTGCTCCGGCCAAATGTAGACAAGGTCAACTACAAAGTACGAAGTGAAGTGAAGAAGACACTAGATGAAGTTATCTAGTAGAAAGGAATACAATAGAGTAGAATGAAGCACTTGAATAAGTGACAAAATTTAAAGTACACTAGAATAGAGTGAAACAAGACTATAAGCCCAATGAACAATTCCAATGGAAAAGTTCAAAGAAATTCACTACAAAGGAAGAGTTGATTTACAAGGTACAAGTATCCAAAGAGATATTCACTATAAATTTCTACATAAACTAACAACAACAATCTAAAGTTATACTAGGGTAAATCAATAAATTGCTAAAAGGAAACCCTTTAAAGAGATTACACAAGAAAACTCACCAAGTCAATAGACCAAAGGTAAAGTACTAAGCTAATCAAAACCCTAGGTGAAATATACTTGTACAATCTCTCAATGTCACAAAGACAAGGGTAAATCACAATGCTTATATAAAACCCTAAGAGAGATTAGACAAGGATAGTGAATTCTCTAAATCATATGAGGATCAAAGGATAAGGCTCTAGGCTTGATGAAAATCTCAAAGAGAAAAACAACTATCAAACCCTAAAATATCTAGGAGACTACAAGAACAAGAAATCGATGTTTCTAGATTCACATAACTCTCTAAAGATCAAGGGAATAACCCTAGATACACACTCTAGCCAAAAATCAAAAGCTAGAGATTTAGATTAAGGATCTAAATACTAGACACACATTACAACAATCTATCCTTGCAATAAAATCTAATATACTAATGTATATATATTATCTAAAGTAGATAAACAAGGAGAGAACAAGTATAAAGCAAGAGAGAAGGAAACACAAAACCTTCAAGAGGATTTCTTGATGAGAAACAAAGGTTGCAACAACCAATGGAAGAAATCACAGAGAGCTCTTGTATTTTTAATGTTCTTGAGCTCTAAAATGATCATAAGTGTTTCTTTTATAGTTAGGGTCATTAGGGCAACTTAAGATGAAGATATTTGACAAAAATACCCTTAAAACATACCATAAACCGACTTAAGAAAAGAGATGCAAATTTTAAAATGCTGACCGGGTTCGCAGAACCGGTACCAGGAATGACTTCCAGAAATGAACCAAAGGAGAGGCCATTCGGAACCGCAAGGGTAGGCAGGGGGAAACCGATTTCGGGCCCCCGCAGCCGGTTCTAGGGTACCCATAAACCGGTACCCGAAGTCTTTGCTGGGGATAGATTTTTTAAACCAAAAATGAAACCCACCAGCAATTCCCAAAACCGGTACCCGGTGGATGCGCAACCGATACCCAGAAGCATATAGGGAATGCCAAGGCAGTGGCAACCGGTTTCCCTAAGGGCAGGGAATAGGTACCCGGACCTTCTGAGGGAAAACTAAGGCAAGAATTCTAAGACTCGAAATGAACCGACGACGCAACAAAGGATCGAATATGGAAAGGCAAAGAATTAATCAGTGATACAGATCATGAAGAATATTGAATATCAAAAATCCTTCAATTTGTTAATGAGGCACCACATCAAAATCTTCATGGCTCGGGAAGTGGAGCATCTACCTATACTACCCCAAACCAATATTAAAAGATTTAAGATACAACAACCTTCCGGAAAATAGCCAATACGAAAAACGTTAATAAAAACAAAAAGAAATGTAATGCAAGATAGTTCTTTTAGACCCCCAGGCAGTCCCGGTAGGATGAGTATGGCCTCTTGAGGGTTTTGAGCAGCGATAACTCACAAAACACATTAAATCCTAAAAAGTTTCTTTTACAATGAAAATTAAGAAATTGAAAGCCAACTCAAAATATCTTTTTTCATCATATAACATGGATCCTTGAAAAGACAAAATGGGCAAAACAAAGATCTATAGGCTATCAAGTCATAAAAATAAACCATGGCACCAAAATTTAGCGTGTATGATAAATGCTTATGTCGCAAGCAAGAAACAACCAAATTGCCTTTCTGGACCGAGTTCCGACTTCAATTCTCATGATGTCATGCACTAAACAAATAAATCACTCAAAATAAGAGTGCATTTTACAACTCTCATATATGCATGGCGGAAGTTATATAAAGTAGAAATCAAGATATACTGCACATTTCAACATGAAATAAAATCTCTATAATAGTGGATAATGATCTCATTAAAGGAAAACTAAGTATTGGGAAATATACACACATTGAACGACAATCTATTACCCAGAGGATAAAAAAGGACTTTAATTTCAATTATATCGTTAGGTAAGTAAAAATGTGTTAGGCTAAAGGTATGACATTTCTATGCTTGAGAATAGGCTATCAATATATGTAAAGGAAAAAATAAATGATGGGCCCCTCACCACCTACTTTCTTCTCATCTTTTCTTTTAAACTCTGCCAAATTCTTTTATTATTTTGCAATTCCTTCACCTTCAACACCTCCCAATCATTAAGAATATATGTTTCTTATTTTTCTTCACGATGAAAAAAGTGACCCCAACTTAATTATTTTTCTATTTTGCATTTTTCATAAATATATTTTCTCTTTAGGGAAGGTTCACCATTACTGAGCACAATAATTCACATTCACCACCTTATTACTTCAAATAAATACTTTCACATGATTTTTAACCATTCTCAATATACAATTTGGACAGTGGAGTTTAACAAGAAAAACGTTTCATTTAAAAGACTCAATGGGCTCGCAAGGGATAAATGTTGCAAAGAAACAAACTGGATCAAAAATTGACAAACAATACCTATAATCCTTTTCTAAGGGTAACACGTTTCAAAACAAAATAGATATATAGGTCTATTAAGCAAAAAAATTTAATTCTAGACAACAAAGATAATGAGATCAATCGACGAATAAATTTTTATGTGACGAAAAGAATTTATTTGACATTATTCCAATAAAAGAGAAGGCTCTAAATTCATATTGGGTATAAGTCTCCACTAATCTAGCCATCAAGACAATCAAGTTGTAACTCACAAGTAACCTTAGCCTAAGTATACGTGAACTACAAATGTGCTAAAAACTAAGTGACATGATAAATTCTTGTAAACTATTAGCCTAAAGAACTTAGATGCCACATAAATATCTAAACGAAACTCGACAAATACTTTCAAATTATTTTCAAAAGAGTTGGACTCGCATTATCTCAAAATCCAAGTAAAAGAAATTTATTACCTAAACTAACCCACCGACCCTTCACGCGGACAAAATAAGATATACTTTTCTCTTCATTTCACTCACTTAATAATGTATTAGAGGAGTCTCCCGGTATTCCTGGATAGGGTGGTATTCGATAAGTTAGTTTCCATTAGGCCACTCTTTGTGGCTTAACCATTTTGGGGAAACATTGACAATCACCTTTCACAACCATTCTTATTTTATTGAGGCAATCCTAGATAATGCATCAATAAGACTAACTATATGAGTGGCTATACTAGACTGTTATTAGTCATTCGAACACGACAAACACCATATGTATCGCAAACTTCATGGATTTAACATCTACTAGACCCTAATATGCTAAAAATTTTAAAATTTAGTAGAAAAACAAAATTTAAAAGCAAGAAGGAAAAAGAAGATAAGATGCAAAGCAAAACTAAGAACATGCAAAGTGAAACCCAAACCCCAACTTAAACAATACATTGTCCCTAATGTATAAACATGAGAATTGCAATAAAAGCTAAAAGAATGGGGATATTAAGCCTTACGATTTGCAATGTGCAATAATAACATGTGGATACTACCACACAAAATTAGAAAAACAAGGTCAGTTCAAAAAGGAAAAATAACTAAAATACAAGCAAAAAGAGTTAGGATGGTACAAGTGTTGCCCATTCACTTTGTAAACTGGGACATTTAACTCTTCAATCACTTCTTCTCTAAAAAAGGCTCGAGAAAGGGCTTCAAGTGTTGCCCATTCACTTTGTTGAAATATCCGGATGAAGGGTCCTCAATTTGCACCACCCCATGTGGAAATACTTTAGTCATGGTGCAAGGGCCATCCCACCTAGATCTAAACTTCCTCGAAAAAAAATGAAGGCTAGAATTTTATAAAAGCACTTTTTGGTCGGGCTCAAATTTCTTTCTCAAATTATTTTTGTCATGAAATGCCTTTCTTATATGCATCAAGTCTCATTTCTTCAAGCTCATTCAAATCAAGTTTCTGATTAGAGCCAGCATCGGGCAAATTAAAATTCAAAATTTTCAAGGCCCAATAAGACATATGCTCCATCTCGACGGATAAATGACATGCCTTACCGTAAACTAGCCTATAGTTGAACATTCCTAGAATTGTTTTATATGTTGTTCAATATGACCATAATGCATTTGTAAGATGGTTAGACCAATCCGTGTGTATAGAATTCACCATCTATTTCAAAATGTTTTTCACCTCCCTATTAGCCAATTTGGCTTGACCATTCATTTGCGGATGGTATCTGGTACACACTTTGTGAGTGATATCATATTTCACCATAAGAGTACCAAACAGCATGTTGCAAAAATTAGTGCCTTGATCACTTATAATGGCTCGAGGTATCTCAAATCGAGATAAGATATGATCTTTCATAAACTTGAGCACAACCTTATGGTCATTGGTATGAGTAGGGATAGCCTCAACCCATTTGGATACGTAATCTTCTACGAGATGGATGTAAAGGTTACCAAGGGGGGGGGGGAAGGGACTCATAAAATCTATACCCCAACAATCAAAGATTTCTATCACTAAAATGGGGTTTATAGACATCATATTATGACGGGTCACTCCCTCCAACTTTTGGCATGGCTCACACCGTTAACAAAACTCGAAAGAATCTTTAAAAATGGAAGGCCAATAAAATCCACACTGCAAAATTTTCACAATGATTTTCTTTGCAGAAAAATGGTCTCCACATGCTCTCTCATGGAAAAAGGAAATAATGCTATGAATTTCTTTATTAGGCACACATCTCCTCATCAGTTGGTCTGGACAATATTTGAAAAGATATGGGTCATCATAAATTTCTTGACTTCCTCCAAACAATTTTGCTTCTCTTGCAGACTCCATTTGCTAGAAACTTGCCCTGTGACCAAGTAATTAACTATATCAGCATATCACGAGCAAGTGGTCAAAGCATAAAAATACTCATTCGGGAATGAGTCGAAAATGGGGGTGGTCTCAATGGTATCATGAAAAGTTAACTGGTAAAGATAGTCGGCTACCACATTTTCTATTCATTTTTTCTTTTATAATTATATCGAATTCTTGGAGTAGGATTATCCACCTAATGATTCGGGTTTTGGCATCTTGATTTGTGAGCAAGTATTTCAACACCACATGGTCCGTAAAGACAATAATAGGCGAACCATTGAGGACAATTGTTAGATTTCGAGATGAAGGAATTGTTGAAATAATTTGATGAAGGAAGGTTGATTCATAGTCACATTTTGATATACCGGATTGAAGACTTCTCATCCGATTTCGATATGTAGACTCTAAACAAGTTGGATGTTACACATTCCCATGCTATATATCGAATGGATGCCTATTTAGCACATTTCGATATGTGGTGTTGAAGAATACAATGAGATGCCATATTTTGATATATGGGTGATCTGATCAAAGAACAAGCATTCCCATCACACATCGAATGGAAGGACCACAGTCATATTTCGATAGGCATCAACACGCATATCGATATATGAGCATTCTAGAAGACAAGCAAATGAAGCCACATATTAATATGCATATCATGCACATATCGATATGTGATCAGAAGAAGACATTCTCATCTGCATATCGATTGGAGGAATATGCTTGGATTGGAGGAGCACATTTCGATATGTGCTCCGTATGGAATCATATATCAAAATGTGATGTGCAGATGAAATGCTGAGAGTATAATGAAATTAAGAGATTTAAGGACTTCAAATTTCAAAGAACTTGTAACTGATGTGGGGATAAATGAATGGGATACGTGGACCATAGAGGAGGAAGGGAGGGACAAAATTTTGGGGGATTTGTGACTGAGGTGATATACGTTTTTGGGGAAAATGTTATTATTCAATTTTGGAGTTTTGCAAGGGGAGATACATACACTTTTGTGGGACGAGGCATTATTCATGCTTTAATTTTAGACTTTTCTGAGAAAGCTTTTGGGAAGAAATAAGGAGAAATATTCTGTTGAAGAAGAAGACAGTCGTGCATTTTTTTCTTTCGTTGGATTGTTGCAAGAACTTTATTATTTTGTTCATTCAAGTAAGTGAATTTTAATTGAGTATTTTTCATTCGAATGGCTTCTTCCAAGATTGTTTTTGTCTATGTGATTTATTTTATTTCCGTAATGAGTAGCTAAATTCACTCGGGATTTGATTCGAGGGGAAACACTATAAATATGAAGTAACCAATCTCTCATTTTCATTCAAAATGTTTTTCATGGTGAAATATTCCGAGGAGGGAGACTCGATGTTTGCATGGAGTGCCGACTCGTGTTTGAAAATTATTTTAACAATGATATCTTCCAAGAATAATCCTCAATATTTGCACGGAGACATTTCCTGAGTTATAAAGAGAGATTAATTATGGATTATTTTACAGTGTGAACCCAACGATCGAATCTCATTTTTCTTCAATTGTTAAAAATCCAATTTAATTGTCAATTTTCCTTTTAATAGTTCTTAGAATTTAATTTCCGAAATTTATATTTAGGCTCTTAATTTAAATTGCTTGATATTTATTTTATTCTCAAGAATTAATTTAGAATTCAATCAAACCCTTTGAAATTTGCAATTTCATGATTTTAGATTTCCTTCAGTATTAATAATTTCACGAATTCCGACTAGTCTTTATGGAATCAACTCTGTACTTACCAATTTATTGTGCTATGATCAACGACTTAATTCCTACGCTTGGGAAGAACAGTTGTTCGAACACGAAGCAGTCACCTCTCTATCTCTCTAATCTCCCTAACATTTAGTCAAAAGTTAAAACCAAGATTAGATTCCCAAAGTTCAACCCTAAACATCATTATATACTTCCTAATCCTCCTAAAGACTAAAATACCATTAATGAGGTTGCTAGGATACAAAAAGACTTAGAAAACTCTAAAATCCCAAATACCCAAGTTGAGATCCACTAAAAACTGTTGCTATCGATATCCCAGATATCGATATCTATGATTACCAGATATCGATATCTAATGTCAGTGGTAAAAACTTCAAGCTGCATATAACGATACCTTGATGATCCTACTATCAATATCATAGTGCACTCATCAAACTTTACTGAGAATGCTCTGATAGAATATTGTATCTTGCATACCAGATTTCGATATTAGAGTGCACTGGTCAATCTTCCATTGTTGTGCTTGCATAGGATACCAATATCTTGTTGCACTAGATATCAGTATTAAAATCCTCTGGTTAAATTATCTAGTAAAAGCATGTGCATGATATCAATATCATGTATAAATTGAGGATATCGGTATTTTTGCATATGAACTTGGGATTAACTCCGCTTGTCCACTTTCCGGGCTTGGATGCCATCGAATATCTACAATTATTCATAACTTGCATTCAAAGATATTAATTTATAAATAACATAAAACGAGAATATTAGATGCAAATGATGAAGAACGAGATACATTTAACAGGATAAATGATGCATGATTATCATGCAATCAGAGATATTAAATCTATTTTTATCAATGCACAACTACAATTATAGAAACATATACGGAATGAAGAGTAGGTAATCTGTTTATACTTTATGTAGCTTGCTTGGTCATTAGCTCAAATTAAATGTCCTAGGCTTTACGTTGGGCCAGTGTCAAACCTGAAAATGTGAAGGCGAGTTTGGGCCACAATCCACCCAATGTAAGATGTGGACTTGGAAATGCAGGATCTGGGGTGCAGTAATGCCCCCTAAAATTACAGTATAGTGCAAAAACGACACAGTTCTGGACACATTTGTAATATTCTGAGGGTAAATTGGTTAATATTAATTTAAAATGTTCCTTAAAAAATTAAATGTTGTCGAAACTATATCATTTAGTAACTCTACATTGCTGGGGTGAGCCAAATATATGTATAATATATATAAATTGATCCATGGAATTTTGGGTTTTTTTCCGAGCATTGATGACGTAAGGCTTTCTCTCCTCTCTCTATCTATGTAATCTATTTCTAGGGTTAAGTTTAATAAAATTTGTGTTTCATTATAGTCAACCTACTCACTTAGGTGAACATGGAGAGAGAGAGAGAGAGTCAGAGAGCACGGCAGTGCGCGGAGCAATGAAGGCAATAGGAGAAATGAAGGAAACTTTGATGATGGCGGCTGGATCCCCATTATCCGTAAACACTGAGGAAGACCAGCGGCGGAGGGGGGTCTATGCTCTCTGTTTGTGGACAATCTCCCGGCTTAAGTTTCACCAAAATGGCTTCATAAGTTGGTAGGGTGGAGGATGTCTATATTTCGGACAAGGTGAGTAAAGCCAGCAGAAGAAAATTTGGCTTCGTGAGGTACGATTCTAACGTGGCTGCGGAAGTGGCCATCTCCCGGGCAAACGGCATATGGGTAGGGCAAAGGCAACTAGTGGTGCAGATGGCGAGATAATGGAAAATGGGAAGAGGCCAGTCGTCAATGAGACCACCGGACATGCCTAAGATAAGATCTATGCTAAGCCTCCTCTCCCTAAGAGTCTCCCTGAGACGTGGAAACCTACTTCGATATCTTATGCCCAAGCTGTAAAAGGGGATCCAAATACCCAGACATATGGCTCTACTATGAAAAGAAGAATTAGGGGCACTGCCCATGCCTATACTTGGTTGCAGAATAGCGCTATTACTATCCTTAATAACCCTGCAAGTATAGAAAGAGCAATGGCCATCCTTCGAGATGAAGCAGACGAGATTCTAGTCATTAGAAGATTGGGTGACAGGAAACTTATCCTCACATTCCAGTCCCAGGAGATCCGAAATAGAGCAATTGAGGATAAGCTTTGGATGCCCCTATTTGATTCAATAAAACCATGGGAAAATGAATGGGTCTGTAGGGAGAGAATCTGGTGGATAGAGTGCTCAGGGATCCCCATGTGTGGGGTTTCTCTACTTTCATGAAAATTGCCCAGTTATGGGGCTCCCTAATCAAAGTGGACGATGATACCATTAAAGAATTGAGCTACTCCAAAGCAAGATTGCTTATAGCCACGAACTTTTAGTCGATTAATGAGGAGGTTGAGCCGGAAATTGGCCAGGATGTATTCGAGATTCACATCTCGGAGGTGGATCCAACCCAAATGGGAGTTTCTAAAACTATGGTTCAGCGCCGGAGTCCATGGCTTCCGGCTCACCACTCTCCCAGAGAAGGGCATGGTGATGAGGAGGCTTTCACCAAATTGGTATTTGATAGAGGTACGGACAAAAAAGCACACCCTGACGTAAATAAGGGGGATATCAAAGGAAAGGGGAAGATGGCCTGTGATGAATATGACAAGTCAGGGGATGGCTGGCAGGGGTCTAGCGTTGCTGCATCCAATCAAAGAAGGTTTGCCCAGCAATCGAGGAGGACTCAGAGGGAGATTCATTCATAGAGTCCATAGTCCGAGATACTTTTGAGCCCGTATCTCAAATAAGAGCCACCGAACCAGGGGATCCGTTGGGTTGCTCATATTGGGGGTCCAAGGCCTTCCAACTAGTTCCGAGGCCCAGGCCAGATCAAGAGGTCCTCCAGGAAATTAAGGCCACTGCTCTAGTGGGGGAAAATAGGTATTACCCTGTCTAATTCTGAGGAAAAGGAATGCCTGCTTTACTTGGAAGAAGAGGGCATTGAGCAGCACAGGGGGAATGACCTTTAGGTCTTCCCGTGAAGCAGCATTGCAGATTAGTTATTTGATTATGCTTAAGTTTCTTTCATGGAATATAAGAGGTATGTGCAGCCCACTTAAGAAGAAGATGTTGGCTCGTTTAATACGTGAAAAACTTCCCCATGTGGTTTTTATTCAGGAGACAAAGCTGGTGGAATTTACGAGTATGGAAGCCTCGAAAGTATGGGGGAACAATAACGTTGGTTTTGAGATTTCAAAATTGGTTGGGAAGTCGGGGGGGTTATTAACTCTGTGGGACAAGGAGAAATTAAAAATATCATCCATCCTAGTTCAGAGGTCTTCCATTCTAATTCATGGGAACTATCTCGGCTCGGATTGCTACATCTGTAATGTGTATGCTCCCAACGACCAAGGGAGTAAGAAAATTCTATAGGAGTTGGAGGCTCAGAAGGATTTAACATCCAAACCCTGGATCATCAGAGGGGATTTTAATGAAGTCCTTAGCCCTAAAGAGAGATTGGGGGGGAACCAAGGTGACAAGTGGGATTAAACAATTTAGGCGTTTCAAAGACAACATGGAACTATCAGATCTGCCACTTAGAGGACGTTTATTCACATGGACAGATTTCCAGGAAAATGGGAGGCAAAGCAGGTTGGATAGGTTCCTTTTATCACAACATTGGCTTCTCAAGGACAATCTTACTCAATGGGGGCTTCAGAGACTGATCTCAGACCACAGTCCTATATGGCTTACCCAAGGATGCGCGGAGTGGGGACCTACTCCTTTCA
Source organism: Monotropa hypopitys (assembly GCA_002855965.1). Taxonomy (NCBI): domain Eukaryota; kingdom Viridiplantae; phylum Streptophyta; class Magnoliopsida; order Ericales; family Ericaceae; genus Monotropa; species Monotropa hypopitys. The sequence goes on along the minus strand of NMUG010002154.1, from coordinate 3,433 downwards.
AATATTTTGACTCTTGGCTTGATGCCCCCAGTTTTAGTATAGTATCTAAGAAGGCGTGGGAGGAGAATTTCAATCATAAGTGGGCGAGTATTCTAGCCAAACTTAAGGCCATGAAAGTGGCCATAAAAGATTGGTATAAGGAGTCGTCAGGGAACATCCTACTCAAAGTCAAAAGGGCAGAAGAAAAACTTCATTCTATGGACATCATTGGGGAAACGGTCACCCTATCCTCTCAAGCTATTAGGGAGAAAAGGGAACTAAGGGCAAATCTATGCCATCTACGAGTCCAAGCGGAGTCGTTTGGAGGCAGAATCTAGGTTGACGTGGCTGAGATTGGGTGACAAGAATACGAAATTCTTTCAAATGATGGCCATAAACAACTTTAGAAGGAATCAGATCGAGGCAATTTCCGTTCGTGGCCAGGTCATTTCTAACCCCTTGCTTATTAAATCTGAAACCTTTAAATTTTTTAACAATTGTTTCCAGGAGGTGGTAAGGGAAAGGACAAGATTTTTTTTTTTGGGGGGGGGTTCCCCAGGTGCATTTCTGAACTGCAGAAACAGGATCTTCAAAAACAGTTTGAAAGGACTGAAATTGATAATGCCATGAAGAGCTGCAGCAAATTCAAAGCCCCAGGCCCGGATGGCCATCTATGAGTGAGGAGATTTATATCTTATTTGAAGAATTCTTTCAAAATGGTATCCTGGCGAGGGGCCTAAATGCTACCTTTATAGCGCTTATTCCTAAGATCCAAGGCCCGCAATCGCTCTCGTACTTCAGACCTATCAGCATTGTGGGTTGTATTTATAAGATTCTTGCAAAAGTGCTTGCGGTGAGATTAAAGTTGGTGATCCCTGCTATTATTGGGAATGCTCAATCAGCCTTCGTTGGGGGTAGGCATATCCTAGACGGGGTTATGATCTCTAATGAAATTCTCCACTTCTGGAAATCCAAGAAGAGGAAGGGGGTGATCATCAAGGTGGATTTTCATCGGGCCTATGACAGTGTCAATTGGGAGTTCTTACTGGATCTTATGGAGGATATGGGATTTGGGGCCCTATGGATCAAATGGATCAAGGAGTGTGTTTCTACAACCTCCTTATCTATTCTCGTGAACGGCTCCCCCACGCAGCAGTTCTCTCCAGAGAAGGGGATCCGCTAAGGGGACCCTTTATCACCTTTCCTTTTTAACATAGTGGTAGAGGGGCTCGACATAATGCTTGACAGAGCAAGGAGGGCTGGTCTGATTTCGGGTATCCAAACCTCAAAGGAAGGTCCTATTGTTACTCATCTACAATACGCGGATGATACCATTATTTTCTGTAATGATGATGAGGTTGAAGTAGCAAATGTCAGAAGAATTCTGAGTTTATTCCGTCTAATCTCGGGTCTCAAGGTTAACTACTCTAAAACTAACCTCTGTACGCATGGGATTTCGGATGAGAGGGCTCGGGATTTGGTTAAGATTATGGGCTGTAGGAGAGGATGTCTCCCGTTGAAATACCTGGATATTCCATTGGGTGCCAATCCTAAGAGGGCAGCTACCTGGCAACCTATCATTCAAAACCATAAGAAAAAACTAGCAAAGTGAAAGGGGAAATACCTTTCAACGGCGGACAGACTTACTCTTATTAAATCGACACTGTCTAGCTTGCCGGTGTACTATATGTAGCTTTTCAAAATTCCAAAGTCTGTGGCAGGGAAGCTTGAACAGATTCAAAGGAACTTTCTTTGGGGTGGGTCCTCTCCATCTAAAAAAGTCTGGTCAAGTGGAGCAGATTATGTGTGCCTAAAGAAAAAGGGGGTTTAGGCATTAAAAACCTGATTACACACAATAGGGCCCTTCTCGCAAAGTGGTGGTAGAGATTCCACACAGAGGGTAATGCTAGCTGGGTTAAAGTGATTAAATCAGTATACCCTATACATCAGGCCTGGTATATGGCCTGACTTGCCTAGCTGCAGAGCTAATTCTCCGGTATGGGATGATATCAGGTCCATTTCAAAGGACCCAGCTACGGGCAGGGCAATCTCAAAAGGTTTTATTTGGAAAATCATATCGGGTGATCAAATTCAGTTCTGGAATCACATATGGTGTGGGGATCGCACCCTCAAAGACGAGTTCCCTAGGTTGTACTCCCTAGCAACCAATAAAGTTATTTCATTATCCCAAGTCCTTGGCAATTTTAATCAAAATGTAAGAGTGCTGGAATTTAGGAGATCCTTGTTTGTGTGGGAAGAAGAACTATGGGACTTTCTCTCATCCAGATTCTTGATCACCCCACCTTTAAGGCAACGGGCTGATATTATCAGCTGGAGATGGTCTACAAATGGGTATCAAATTAATTGCCTTTCTTACCAACTTGACCATGATCTATCAGATATTTGGGTTAATTTAGCACCGCCAAAGATTGAATTCTTTGGTTGGTTAGCCCTTCAAGGTGCTATTGCAACTAAGCATATGCTAAATCACAGATGTATCAAGAAGTTCACCTCTAGAAATTTTATGTGGGTTCTGTGGGGGTTCGGAGGAGACTGTGGACCACCTCCTTATTCAGTGCAGCCATAGCTGGAGGGTATGGGTAGCTATTCTTAATCGCTGGAATCTCAGCTGGGTGTGCCCACCTACCATTAGGCAGTGCAAACAATGGTGGTGGGCTTCACCCCATAAGGGGACCGAGAGGCTCATGTGGAGGATCACATTTTTTGCTGTGATCTGGTCTATTTGGCGTGCCAGAAATGAAAAAACTTTTAAAGGAAAAAGCACAATTAAATGGTGATTTTTAGAGCTGCAGTGTGGTCCCATAGCAGGCTGGATCTTCACACCTACTCGATCAACGACCTGGTCCGTGACTTAGACGGGGTAAGGAAAGCAGTATCTAGCAGGAGGGTGGGGAGATCGTTTCATCTCAGTCTCCCAGCGGGGTAACCCAACATCTTCAGTGGTGCAGCATCAGAGGGGCAGGATCTTTCAAGGCGTGTCGCAGATTTCTCGAGGGCTCTGGGTGTGCCTCGATGTCCCCGGTAACTCCTGTTTCAAGGAGCAGATTACTTCCAGGAGTAGGCGATTCTCATAACAAAGCTAATCTAAGTCAAAACTTATCTGTTGTCCATCAAATTGCAGTCGGGCGTGGTTCCAGCTTCATCGCCACGTCCGTAGAGTCTCCAGATCTGAGGTTGGTTGCGGCTGATGCAGCTTGGCCGGTGATGGTAGCTCACGCGAATGGGGGTTGTCCTCTGTGTTTGTTAGCAATTGAGGGGTTTGGAGAGGTGAAGATTTACCGGAAGACGTTGGAAGTGGGTGTCCAGAAGAGCTTTGAGAATAATTGAAGGAGGGGTCCTAGATCGCTTTGGGCGGAGAGGCTTGGCAGGTCTGAGCTTTCAGATGGAAGGTATGTCAAGTTGGGGTCCTGTCTTATTTGGATGAGAGTAAGAG
>NMUG010002153.1:0-16443 GCA_002855965.1 Monotropa hypopitys | reverse complement strand
AGCAATATTTCTTTCTCTTTCTCTCTCTCTCGTAATCTTTTTCCCCATGAGTGTTTTTGAGAATCCTATGTGTAATGGCTATGTTGAGATTATCATTTACTCACCGATTGCATTTACTCAAGTCAAGACAAATTCCACCGATTCATTACTTTGTGACACATGTAACTCATATATTTTGATATATAAGTTTCATTAAACCTCCACATTTCGATATGTCCTAGAAGACAATGAATAATATTAGGTTATTTCGATATATACCTCATTCACCACCCTTCATATATCGAAATACTACAATGTATTTTCTGAACAGAAATCTTTTCATATCGAAATACTTCCTCCCATCCCTATTCCTTATTTCGATATACCCTTATAACAGTGATTAGTATTTCGATATATTTAACTTTAAAACTGATTCAGAGTCTTTCCCATTTCGATATATAGCTATTCTTAGCCCCCTTTATATCGATATGTAATATGCTTCTGGGCCAAAGTCCAGAGAGTAACAATTTTTAACATCTTTCAAAATAACTAACTCCCCAGAACACAATATGTGAACAGAGAACATCTTACAACAAAATGTCCAAAATAATTCTATCTCTTTATTAGCTCAAACACAGTCAAAATTTAGGCACTTTTATTCAAAGTATTACTAACATGAAAAATCTTCAACCTAAGCATGTCATTAAGAAATTAAGCTTGCTTAATTAAATTTTGTGTACGAATTTTCTAAGACGGGTGTTACAATCTCATTCATTCTTAACTGCATTATTAGCTATCGCTTTGGATTTGGTGTTAGATGAGTTGCGTCCACCATTACTAGTTGAGATGCTAGTTGGGGGATGAGTTCTGTTGAGCCGTGTTTGCTATAGTTGTTAGTTAAAAATTGTTGACCGATGTTTTATCTTCGACTTCATTTTATTTGGTATGTTCAGGTTCGACATTATTTTTGGAATGTATTGATTATCGACCTTCCATGCCACTATCGAATTTCACTAGAATCATGTGCATGTTCACACTTCGGAAGGAGGTTTATTTTATTTCTATGGGGAGGGTAAGGAGCCTCTTGAGGCATTCTTCTATGATCTGAGGGAGAGGAATTCGATTAGCTGTTTGTTGGGAAGTTTGAGTCTTGATGATGACATTTCTCATTGTGAGGAATTGCCTATCTTAGTTTATGAGTTTCCAGATGTCTTTTCGAAAGAGTTACTGGGGTTGCCTCTTGATAGGGAAGTTGAGTTCACTACCGACTTGCTTCCAGGAACATCACCTATTTTTATTCCTCCTTATCATTTTGCGTCAGCCAAGTTGTGGGAATTAAAGATACAATTGCAATAGTTGCATGACTTAGGATTTATTCATACTAGTAGATTGCCATGGGGAGCTCTGGATTTATTTGCGAAAAATAAGAATGGTTCGTTGCATTTGTGTATCAATTATCAAAAGTTCAATTGCATCACTATAAAAAACAAGTATTTGATGTCGAGGATAGATGATTTGTTTGAACAACTTTGGGATTCGCTTTGATTTTCTAAGACCGATTTGAGATCTGGGTATCACTAGTTGTAGGTTCATGCCAAGGATATCTCGAAGACTGCTTTTCGTACATGCAAGTTCGTCATTATGCCATTCGGGTTGACTAATGCACCAATGACTTTCATGGATCTCAGGAATCGTATATTCCATGCCTATTTGGATAGCTTCGTGGTGGTCTTTGTTGATGATGTTCTCATTTATGCGCCTTCACAGGAGGAGCACCAAGTCCATCTTTGAGTCATTCTAGAGATTTTATGGGAGGATCATTTATATTCCAAGATTAGTAAGTGTGAGTTTTGGCTATCCGAGGTGAAATTTTTGGTTTATGTTGTGTCTAGCAATGGGGTATCGATGGATCCGAGTAAGATAGATGTCATTATGTCTTGGCCACGTCCAACGAACGTATTCAAGATTCGAAGCTTTTTGGGTCTTATCGAATATTATAGGCAGTCTGTTCTTGATTTTTCTTGTTTGGCAGCACCGATGACGCGTTTGACCCGTAAGGATATTTTTTTGTTTGGAATGATTCATGTTAGGCGACTTTCGAGGAGTTGAAGAGACAATTGACTTCAACACCGATTCTTGTTTTACCTAAGCATAGAACTGGATACACTGTTTATTGCTATGCATCTCACGAGGTATTGAGTTGCATTCTGATGCAAGAGGGGCGAGTCGTGTCATATGGTTTGAGATAATTGAAAGAGCCTGAAAGAAATTATCCTACATATGATTTGGAGCTTGCAACTATCATTTTCGCATTGAAGAGTTGGAGAAATTATTTGTACGACGAGAAATTCAAAGTTTTTTCTAACCACAAGAGTTTGAAGTACTTTTTATTTCAAAAAGAGCTGAATTTGCGGCAACGACGTTGGATGGAGCATCTCGAAGACTACAATTTTGAGTTACATTATCGTCTAGGCAGGGAAAACATAGTAGCATATGCATTGAGTAGAAAATCTTCTCATCTTGCGAGTTTGGCAATTTGTGATTGGAAATCTATCAAGGAGTTGGGTGTGTTTGTTAATAATTTCTAGAAGAGTGGGCATAATTGCAACCTTGTGGAATTTATCGATTCATTCTGAATTATTGCGACGAGTTATCAAGATGCAAGCTAATGATGATCAAGTGGCATCCTTTCATTTTATGTTTCTTAGTGGTAAAGCACGTCAAGGTTGGATGATTTATTCTGATATGAGCCTTCAATTCTTCGGTGGATTTTTTTGTTCCATATTTATGCCAGGACGAGATTCTTCGCGAGTTTCATCACTCTCCATTAGCCGTTCATCCAAGAGTAACCAAGATGTATCACGATCTTCATCGACAGTTTTGGTGGCCATGTATGAAGATGGACACTGCTATGTTTGTTTCGAGATGCCTTACATGTCATGTCAAAGCAGAGCACCAATGACCAGTGGGGTTACCTCAATCATTACTAGTGGATGAGTGGAAATGGGAGCACGATATGATGGATTTTTTTTCTGGGTTTGCCAAGATCGTCGAATGATCATGATGTTATTTGGATCGTAGTCGATCGACTGACAAAGACACCACACTTTTTATTGATTCCTGTATCGCAATCCATAGATTCATTAAGCTATTTGTATGTTAGGTAGATTATCCGTTTGCATGGTGTTCCTTCATTGATAGTATTCGATTGGGATTTGAATTTCATTTCTCGCTTTTGGCGTAGTTTATGAGAGGTTGTTTCATCAAAGCTAGTCTTTAGCCCCACATTTCATCCGTAAATCCATGGTCAATCGGAGCGTACCATTTGATTGCATTGCAATCTTGCATATTGTATTTGGCAAAATATCTCTTTTCTTCATAATTTATATCAAATATCATCGTTTTATGCGATTTACGGTCTACTACATTTGAATATGAGTTGTGAAGAAATGCATGTGATTGAATGACTTTTGATGGCACCCGAGCCGGGAGGTGAGCAAGTTGAAATCAACCCCAAGTCAGTGTCACCAGCCAATGTTCTAAAAGGCACTTGGCGCTAGGCGGGCGGTCGAGGGGGGCCTAGCGCCTAGGGGCTTAGGCGGGGGCCTAGGCGGAGCCTAGGCGGCTATTTATTTATTAAGAGAATTTATTTTTATTTAATATAACAATTAATAATGCATAAAACTTTTCTATAACATCAAATATATAATATTTGTGACTTAAGGCCCTGTTTAGTTTGATTTAGTTATCAAATATATGATATTTCTTCTTAGTCGCGGCAGACCAATACCGCCTAGCACCTAGGCGGCACCTAGGCGGACCACTACGGCGGACCACTACCGCCTATCGCCTAGTCGGGGCCTAGGTGGTCCCAGGCGGGGCCTTTTAGAACAGTGTCACCAGCTACCAATAGCCACTGCAAATGCAGATATCGGTAGCCTGCTCAAAGAGAAGTTGGCCAGTGCCACCAGATATCGATATCCATTGATGGCAACTATCGATATCCTAGAATATAGCATTTTCCAGTGCCACCAACTATCGCTATCCAGTCATACGCAGCTATCGGTAGATGGAATATTATATTTTTAGGCAGATCTCAATATGGATATCTCTCATTTTGGTAGTATACGAGCCTATGCAAGTCTTAGCCCTTTAATGAAGGACATTTTGGTCTTTATTCATGTGAGGAAGTATATATTGTTATTAGGATTGAACTTTGAGATTATTTTTATTCATTCATGAAGGTTTAAGTTTGTATTAGAGTGGTTTTGTAGGAGAACAACTAGGGTTTTGAAGGGAGAACTCATATTCGTCTCTATTGAAGCTTAAAGTTATAGTTTTTAAGACTTGTTTCAGGTTATGAATTCTTTTTCTCTTTGTTTTACATACATCTCTATGTCTTATTACATTGATTTTACTTGTTCAATCTTCTCTATGGCTAGCTAAGTTTCTTTTGGTTGGATTTAAGGGGATTAAACCCAATCCGACCCATGAGTGATTGATATTCTTCCCAAAAACCTATTTTCATTGATTATTGAGTTCATATTAATGGCTTCAATATATCGAGATCAGTTGGGTTGCATTGAGACTCTTGATTGGGTGTAGAAAAGCATTCTTAGCACATCTAATGCTTGGGCCGATATACAACAACATCAAATCGTATTTACTTGGATTCTATTAGATCTAAATAATATCCTCTATCGACGGATCTTGGCTAGTACCCTTGATACCGGAGGCGAGTTATAAAATATTTTCTTTGATAAATCTTCAATTTGGAGATCGCGGCTAGTACCCTCGATACTGTAGATGTGTTGTCAAGGGAAGTAATCACTCATTCATAGGGATGAATAGATTGAAACCCGAGAATCTAACCTTTCTTTCATTCGAGTTAAATTAAATCAACTTAGTTAATTCATAATCCAATTTTCTAAGAAAACCATTCAATCTTTTTTCACTTCACTATTTTGGAAGTTGTAGACACCCCAAGTTTGACCGTTCTCAATACTCATAGGATAGGAAAGGGTTCCCCGATGAAGAAGATGACTTAATGTGCGAGAGATGGGGATTTCCCAAGGTCTCCAAAAGCTTCCGAGCTCAACAAAAACCTGAGCCAAAACCCACCAATTTCCAACCCTTAAGATCCCCGTGTCCAAAAAAAAGAGATAAAAAGAACCTTTCATTGCAAAACACCATTTTCGAATAACAATTTTTTGCCACTGTAAAACGCGTTTTTGAAGGTGTTCATCCAAAAAACATGATTTTCGGTCATCCCTAAAATTAAATTATCTACAACTTTTGTGTTTTAACGAAGGGTCACTTCTTTGGAGCAAAACCTCCAAAATTAGGGTTTCTCACTAAGTGTGCAATCTGCCCAAAGATGAGAGATTGCATGTTAGCTTAGTCCCACATTGAATATCCCACAAAATCACCCCTTTCAGCCCTTATATAAAGGAACCTCTCCTTTGGCATTGGACACACCTTGGAGCATCCCATACTCTCCCTCTCTCTTGTGCACACCTTTGTGTATATTCGTGGGTTCTCGTTGAGACTTCTGAGAACCCGCAAGTACAAAGACTTTTTCCGGGGAGTTCATGGAAATCTTAAATAGTCTCAGGTGCCGAAGCTCTGCCGGATTCTTGCCACCTGAGGGTAGGGTTCTTACCGCTGAAAAGCCTCGATCTCCGTTGTGTTCACAAAATAATTTTCTTGTCTCTTGTTATTAATTATTTTTATTTTTATGCTAGCATTATGCATGCTTAGGAAGTAATTTTTATTTTTAGATATTTAGTTGCTTAATTAGTTTAGTTTCTTATTTTAATTTATGGTTTTTTAGAATTATTATAGATTTTATTTCAATAATTGTAGATGTTAAGTATAGACTGACCACCCTGGTCAGGCGAGATGGGTGACTAACCCCTTCCCATCTCGTCACTTAGCTCCCAAACCCATCTCTGGTTATGACTGATTAAGAAGTATTAGAAACATACGTAGCTTTAGATTAATTTCCCGATTTCCTTTAAAATCTGGTGGCGACTCCAAAGAAATGAATGCCACGTCCTAGTGGCGAGAACCGCGATAGAAACACTGGCACCGGCCGCCGCGACCCTTCCCGGGGGACAGGGTGTCCATAGTGACTCCGCTGGGGATTTCGTGAGCTAGACTGGAAAACATCTACATGTATTGAAATAAAATATTAAATAAATTAGGAATAAAACTAATAATTCTTGCATTGCATATGCATATTGAGTCAGCCTAGTTCGTTGGTATTATCTGATATCATTGGCGGGACTCACAACCATACTTCGGCTATGTCAGAGAATCCAACAAGCCCACCTATCACACGTACTCAATGATCAGGCATGACCTGAGAGGTATATCGTGATCATTACAGGTCCCTTTTGAGACTACCCAACTTTTTCATGATGCATATATAGCTTAGAACCTTTCAAAACTAGGACAAGAACACTGCTGCAAGCATGCATCATTATATGGCCAAGCGTCGTACTATAGGTAGCCTCGGTCCGAGGCAATGAGACATCAAGATTGCAATTGGGGGCACGCCATTAGCCCCAACCATTAGGCCCATCCAGGGCAAAGCCCATTCAGAACAGGAAAGAAGAATAACAGTTAGAGGCCTGCTAGAGTGCCACCGGCAGGAATCCCTTTCCGTTAACATTGGAAGGAATTTTTGGGAATTTGTGAATCTTTAATGAGGTTTTAAATCTATTTCATTGAAAAACCTATTTGAAAAAGCTTTTTGAAAATGGTGTTGATTTTTGAAAATTCATGTTTTCCCGTGCACCTTAGAGTTTTGATTTTAATTTTTATTTTCATCTCACCCGTCATTGATCCATCAAAGCTCATTACCTACACCTATCTGGTTTCGAATTTCGGAGCAAAGGCTATAGAGATCGGATCCAGTCCCACACTCTGAATCAAGAATGGATGATGAATCTTCCTGCATTGACAGAATGGAACAAAGCAAAGAAGAAATGCGCAACCTGATCGTCACCCTCACCAATGTCATCCGGAACTGGGCCTCAAGAAATGTTGTCCCCCCCCGGGCCAATCCTTGACCCACCTGTTGAGAATCGAAATGCTGGAGTGGACAATCTATTTGCTCCCGAAGAAGATGAAGTCAATGAGGTCAATCCCTGAATTTATGTTCTCCTACTGTGGTGGTCGGACCTATGCCCCAGGGAACGGAGCTCGGTAGCGAAGCACTGAATGCCCCGTGGGACCTATGGGACCTTCGGCCCTCCCAAGCGTCGGTAAAATGGGCCTCCGGTAGGAAGAAGTCTAGCAAAACTACCCCACCCCACAGAGGGCACCGAATATCCATATCACCGATCGCCAACCTCCGGACACCATGCCGGTCGGACGAGCGCCGTAATCACCCTTGTGACAGGGGATCCGCTCCCGGACCGACCGATCCTTTACCGGAGGCCTGACTCCCGACTGCGCATAAGCACTGGATATCTCGGGTGCCCGCTAGCGGGCCCTCGTCCGTACAGCCGACCCGGCCCATTGGGGAACCCATGGCACGCGACCCATGAGCCATCCTTGAGACCCAAGCCATCAAACCCCTATAAATACCCCCAGAGGGTACTGTTCACGGGATATGCTCTCCGACAGTAACCCTCCGGCCTCACTGCACTTGCTTTGATTTTCTTCCTTCCCGAGAAGATTCTAACTTAAGCATCGAAGGCCCCGTTGGTCAAAACCGACCGGCGGGCACTAACCCTTTTGGTTGCAGGAGCCAAGCAGGAGGATCCCATTTGTTGTGTGCAGGGACCACACGAGCCCCCGGGTCAATACCGACAGCCAGAGTTCGGACAACCACGAATCGAGAAACCTCCGGCAGAGATTCGGCTACCACACCTACCACCACCAGCAATACCTGAGGTTGCAGATAACGAAAAAACTCTTGAAGTCCAGATGGTTGAATTGAAAAAAAACATTACTTCGGTCTCAGGAAGAAGGTTGACACATCCCGGACATGAATGAATTTTGTTTGTTCTTAGAGGCCCGCTTGCCTGCTAGTTTCAAGATGCCTGATATAACCAAGTTCAATGGAACCAGAAATCCTAAGGCTCACCTCGAAGCCTATATTGGAACCCTACAACCAATGGGGCTTAGCAAAGAAATCATGTCACAGTTATTCCACCGATCCCTCAACGACATTGCTCTTGAATGGTTCCTGTCCCTCGAATTCTCCAAGAAGAAGACCTGAGAAGACATATGCCATGCTTTTGTAAAGTAACATGCCTACAATGTGCAGATCGAGGTCACTACCCGAGACCTAGAAGCAACCCGAATGGATACCAGGGAAACGTTCACTGATTTTATAGTGCGATGGAGGGCCAATGCAGCTAAGATGGTGACTAGACTAGATGAAGTTGATCAAGTTCACATGGTCATCATGAATCTGTGAACCATATATGCCAATCATTTGGTGACACGGTACATCCCCGCCTTTAAGCTTCTCCACTAAGCGAGTCTGTCAATTGAAGAAGGTATTCACACAAGGCTGTTAGAGAAGAATGAGTCCAGGAACATATGTTTGTACATCGGAACTAGCAATAACTTATATGGCAACTCAACAGGTCAAGGTTCCGGAAGCACTGACAACAACTCTCTCAACAACAATCGTGCCACCGAAGTCAACACCCAAGTACCAAAGTCCAAGAGAAACTTCACTCCCTTAGGCATCCCCATGTCAACAGTTTTTGAGCACCTCCAAAGGAGTGGAATTCTGAATCCCCCTAATCCTCCTTGAAATCCACCTGCTGGCGACGACCCTTCCAAATTTTGCACTTACCACCAATACCATGGTCATCTTACCAACACTTGTCTCTGCCTTTGCCATGAAATCCAAGACCTCATAGACAACAAGACCATCCCTTCTCCCAATCCCCAACCTAATGTTGTCAACAACCCGATGCCCAATCACAACCAAGCTCAGCCAAACATAAACCACATCCAGATATTTAGCTCTTCCCTTCCTTTTGACCCTACCAGTCTTATCACTCCTATTGGTTCACCTCGCCCTATCTATAACATGCCCGAGAATAGTTGGGGCATTAATCTAATCTAATAATAAGAAGAAGATGTTGTAAGAACAATCAGTTTTGAAGAATTGTGGGCTCCTCTTGAATAAGTCAAGACAGAAAAAGCCCAAGAAGTTATAGTTGGGAAAGAATCGACACCAGGAACCCAAAACCCCGAGGTGAAGGGTAATCTGAAGGACAATCCCTTTGAAGGCAGCGAAGTATGGCTTGCAGAAAACTCGTGGAAGCAAGAAGATAGAGACCATCTAACCTAGAGCGGATGAGTATTCAGGTCGACCGATTTGTATACGAAAGATTTAGTTGAAGTAGTACCTATGACACCTATTCGAAATACAGAGGAAGACTCTTGAGTTGATGAGGTTCTTAAACGATTGCGAAAGATCAATGCCAACATTTCCATTTGGCATCTACTTGGGGTCTCTCGAAAGCACCAGAAAGTTGTGACAGAAGCACTCAACAAGATTGATGTGTCAACTGAAAGTCCCCCAGAATAGATTGTAACCATGTTAACTACTAAGAAAGCCTTCGAATCCATCACTTTAGCAGAAGATGACTTGACGCCCGAGGGGCCAACCATAATAAGCCATTGTACATCACTATTGAAACTCTGGGGAAAATCATTGGCACTGGCTTGGTCGACAATGGATCTGCCTTAAACATTTGCTTGCTTCGCACTGCCTACTGTATCGGCTTAAAGCATAGGGACTTCTCTCCAATGGATCAAGGGGTTCGTGCATATGACAACACCCGCTGAGATGTGGTGGGTACAGTAATTCTTTCTTTGTGCAATGGACCTCTAGAATTTGAGGTGGAATTCCAAGTGTTGGACATTCCTGCCTCCTTCAATATGCTCCGCGGAAGACTATGGATTCACCACCATGATGTTCAAGTCGTACCATCAACCCTACACCAAAAAATTAAAATCCTAACTATTGGAGGGATATTCACTATTCATAGAGATTCAACCTTATAGCCTCCCTCGAGGGATAGCATACCTTTGTTAGAGATTAAGCACGGAGAGGAAGATTTGATGGTGACACTTTTTTCTTTCAAATAAGCCCAGGCGGTGCAAGCTCTCATGATCGAGGACGACTTCATTGTTAAACCTGCTGCAATAACCATGATACAAACGATGAAGTACATCCCCGGGTTCGGTCTAGGATGAAATTGTTAGGGAATCCCAGAGTTTCCTAACTTTTTGCACTGTGCCTACTGCTTCGGTCTCGGGTATCAGCCAAGCCCAAAAGAAATCACGGGAAAGAATTTGGAAGCATGCTAGGAAGCAAAAGAGAGGATCGCTACTACAAAATCAATCCCATCTGTGAAGGAAGTACACGGAGAATGCCTGCACGTCTTGGTATTTTTCTGTGGAGATGACAATGAAGAGATGATATTATCAGAGCCCTTGAAGTAAATTACTAATTGGGCTGAAAACCTGCCTCAAGTTGACCTGGAAAACTTCTTTGACTTAGAATTGGACAAGATAGGTATGAGTGATGACGACAGAGTGATGATGCTCGGGAAAGAGGAGTACCTAGATCTCACGTCGCACATTGTGGATGATACACATGCCTATCCTAACTACACTTTTGAAGCATTCCTCAAGCCTAAACCGGAAATCGTGTCTGATTCTGAGTCTAAATTTGCATCGGTGTTTTCTGAGTCAGTTGTTGTTGAGTCTGTAGGGCTAAGGCCCAAGTCTTTCTGTTATTATGAATTTGATTCTGTAATCCTTGCTGGCAATTTTAATGAAATAAACTCTGACTTTTCTTATCTTATCGTGCATGAAATTAATTTTGTCGATCCCAAAAACCCGAGTGAAGTTGAAGGGGATGTCCTTTCTGAACTTGAGATTTTGCTCAAAAGGAGGAAGAAAAACACGCTCTCCCTATTGCGCTTGAAATAGTAACAATAAAGCTAAGGAGGGAAGAAAATCCCCGACTAATTCAAATAGGATGCACATTGACACCTGACGAGCGGGAGCCACTAGTTTAACTGATAGTGGAATTCCTTGATGTATTTGCTTGGTCCTGCAAAGACATGCTTGGGATTGACCCTGAAATTGATGAGCACAAGATCCATATCCTTCCGTGGCGAAGACAGTAAATTAGAAGCTGAGAAAGACCATGCCAGACTGGGCATTAAAGATTAAAGAGGAAGTCACAAATTTGATCGACGCAGGGTTTCTCATTATTTTCGAATATCTAGCCTGGGTTGCCAACATAGTGCATGTACTAAAGAAAGACGGTCGCATTAGGGTTTGTGTAGATTTCAGGGATTTGATCAGTGCGAGCCATAAGGATGATTTTCTGCTCCCGCACATTGACATCTTGATCGATAACACCGTCGGGAATGGTTTTCTTTCATTCATGGATGGTTTCTCGGGGTAAAATCAGATCTTGATATCTTCTGAAGATAGGAAAAAGACGACGTTCACAATGCCCTAGGACACGTTCTGCTACAGAGTCATACCTTTCGGGTTGAAGAATGCTAGAGAAACATACCAGCGGGCTGCTACCACTCTGCTGCACGATATGATCCATAAAGAGGTGGAGGCATATTTGGATGATATGATCGTTAAGTTAAAAGATAGGAATGGGCATGTTGCAGCGCTTAGAAAGTTATTTGAAAGAATACGAAAGTACCGTATGTGCCTAAACCCCCAGAAGTGCACATTCGGGGTCACGGTTGGAAAGATGTTGGGATTTATGATCACAACAAGGGGTATCAAGGTCGACCTGAAAAGAATAAAGGCTATTCAAGAAATGCACGTACCCAAGACCGAGAAGGAAGTCCGGAGTTTTTTGGGGCAAATTCAGTACATCAGCTACTTCATCTCAAAGTAAGCATCAAGGTGCGAACCTTTGTTCCGACTTCTAAGAAAGCAGACCATGTTCGAGTGGACTAATCGATGCCAGACTACTTTTGATGAGATCCAATGTTTCTTACATAATCCACCAATTTTGTCACTGCTAGAGTTCGAGAAGCTGATGATCCTTTATTTATCGGTGACTGACTCGACAATGGGGTGCATGTTGGCACAAGAAGGAGACAATGGTGCGGAAAAGGCCATTTACTACTTGAGCAAGAAAATGGGAATGTATAAAGAACGCTACACCTCGATGGAAAAGACATGCTAGGCATTGGTCTCGGTCTCAAAGAAGTTGAGACATTACATATTAACCTTTTCAATGGTATTTATTTCCCGAATGGACCCGCTAAAATATTTGTTCGAGAAACCAGCACTTACTAGAAAGCTAGCACAATGGTTGATCATGTTAGCGGATTTTGAGTTGAAATATGTCACGAGAAAGTCTGTCAAGGGAAGAGCTGTAATTGAGTTTTTAGTTGACCATCCCGCAGGAGAGTCGATAGGAGAAAAATTTGAATTCTCGGATGAAGATCTATTGATCGTATCTGATGACGTCTGGATGCTATATTTTGATGGAGCATCGAATCAGCACAGCTTTGGGATCAATATTCTGCTAATCGCGTCTAATGGGTCGCACATCCCATTATCTTTCAAGCTGAACTTCGCGGTCACCAACAATCAAGTAGAATATTAGGCATGCATTGTTAGAATGGAAGATGCTTTGGTGCTAGGTGTAAGGAAATTGGAAGTCATTGGAGATTCGGCTTTGGTAGTGTCGCAAGGCCGAGGTGACTGGAAACTCAAAGAAGAAAAGTTGAGGCCTTATCACCACAGCTTGCAAGAGTTGATCCTTGATTTTGAATCGGTAACGTTCACCCACATTCTGGGCCTCAAGAATAAATTCGCTGATGCATTAGCAACCCTCACTTCGATGATCGAAATTCCTAATGGTGTCAGGATGAGGCCCTTGATGATAGAACAGTGGAATGTGCGGGCCTATGAGGCAGCCAATACAGTTAAGGAAACAACAGATGAACACCCTTGGATTCACGATATCCAAAATTTTGTAGAAAACGGGGAATACCTAGAGGGTACCGAGAAAAGGCAGGAAACAGCTCTCCGAAGGATGGCAACCAATTATATTATTTGTGGTGGGAGACTATATAAGCGATCATATTGTGGACTGCACAAGATGTGTGTGACAGAAGCCGAAGGAAAGTAGATCATGGAAGAGATACATGCCGGAGTCTGTGGGCCCCATATGAATGGGATTATGCTGTCAAAGAAGATCCTACGCCAAGGATATTTTTGGAGTACTATGGAGACAGACTGCATGGAGCTTGTACGAAGATGCTATAAGTGTCGGATCCATGCCAACCTCATACATGTTTCGCCATCCGAGCTCCATAGTATGACCTCACCTTGGCCCTTTTCAGTATGGGGCATCGACATCATCGAGAAGATTACACCGAAGGCATAAAACGATCACAATTACACATTGGTTGCAATTGATTACTTCACTAAGTAGGTGGAGGCCACATCATATGCCAAGCTGACAGCGAAGCACGTTGCCAAGTTCATTATAGAAAACATTATCGGTCGGTATAGAGTCCCGCATGAGCTTATTTTAGACAATGGAAAAAAATTTGAAGCAGAGACCGTGGTCCTATGCACAGAATATAAGATTTAGTTCAATAAGTCTTCTCCTTATAGGATGCAGACCAATGGGATAGTAGAATACGCGAAGAAAACCCTCAAGACCATCATTGAAAAGTTTCTTGAAGATGATCGAGGATGGCCAGAGCAACTATCATATGCTTTGTGGAGATATCGAATGTCGTTCCGCACACCGACGGGAGCAACTCCGTATTCTTTAGTCTATGGGATGAAAGCTGTCTTGTCCATCAAATTGGAAGTCCCGTCCTTGCGAATAGTGGTAGAAAGTGGAATTGTTGAGGCAGATTGGATCAGTAGACGATTTGAAGAGTTAATGTTGTTCGATGAAAGACGGATGAAGGCCCTTTACCATGTGCAAGGGTATCAATGAAGGATTGCACAAGCATTCAATAAAAAGGCCAAGCCGAGGGGACTGGATGTTGGAGATTAGGTTTTGAAATCGACCAGGGCGCCAATTCACGCTCCTCGCAGGAAGTTTAAACCGACTTGGACTGGGCCATACATCATCGAGGGAATTATGTTTGGAGGAGGCATGAAGCTAGCAGATTTCGAGGACAACAAATTCAAGAACAACACTAATATGGACCAATTAAATAAGTTCTATCCATGAGAGAGCCCGCTAGATTCAAAACTGCAAGGGCAAGAAATCTAGGCAAAAAATTAGGGCAAATACCCGCTAGGGCAAAAAAACCCTCAGGACTGCCTAGGCAAAAGAAAAGGGTAAAATTTTGAAAAAGAAGCTCGCTAGGCCGAAAACCCGAAAGGACGGCTCTATGCAACATTGAGCAAAAAGGAGAGAAGAAAATACCCAAGGGAACCTTACCCCGAACTACATTTGGCCTAATTCCCTCGCGGGGGATACGTAGGCAACCACATCAGCCCGACCACTTTCCTTGAAAATCCCATGTTTCGTCCAGATAGTCTGTTCGACACAATCACCATGCCACGTAATGTCCCTTTTGAGTTCGAAATGAAAGTATTTGCCCCGAACATTTAAGTTTTATTCTGAGTGCACTTACGTGAAGCATGTCTTTCCATCTTTATTCAACATCATGAGGGTAAATAGGGAGATACACAATTAATCCATGCACATCAAAAGATAAATGGGTCTCGTTCCTACCTTCATATCTCTTCACTTTATTCTTCGTTCTCCAGGTTTATCTCTTTTATGCCCCCCTCTCCACATCTCCTCGCATGGATGAAAGATCTTGATGGGATGGACCATATGAATTTTACTGCGTACGACATGAATTCCCTATTCCACCTTCACAGTGTCAACATGGAATTTAATCTTTTGCATGGAGCAGCAAGTCACTGGGATCCAACTCGTCACGTGTTTTGCATTGGATGCCAGGAGTTATGTCCCACTGTTGAGGAATTTCAAACTTTTTTTGGAGGACGGGAGCGCTCTGCATGAGTCATCCCTACACCCTTGGAACATCTGCACAAAGCGTTATCTAAACTGCTAGGATTGGAATACCCAGATGCCAAAGACCTAGGGAGGAACAATGAATTGAATATTGAGGATGTCATCAGAAAATTTCATCCAAAAGGAGATCGTTTGAGTAACATCTATCAAGAACAATGTCGAGCGGCTCTATGCATGAGTTTTTTGGCAGATTTGCCATTGATCCCCGCAAATGGACGGGTCCATATAGGGTTAGCAGAAATAACCAAGCAGATCAAAGAAGGAATGGCGTTTATCCCCATGGTGCTTGTTGAGACCATCCTGGGATTGGACAGAGTTCATTACGATCTTTCTGTCATTTTCGCTAGGAGCCCTTTGCTGCTACAGATGTGGCTAATGGATAAAGTCATGCTATTGGAAAGGCCCTCAATGCCCTTGTATGATCCTTAGAACCTTTCCAATCGAAATTTTTATTGTATTGCCAGCAGTGAGCATGGTTGGGAAAAATGGCTTGGATCTTTAAACGATGAAGACATCAATTGGCGCTGCTTGTGGTATAAGCTTCCTGCTATGTCCGTATCCAACATGAAGTTCAAAAGGGTCACTCTCGTCAGGCTCGAAGGTTTCACTTTTTATATGCCTGCACTTTTTCTGCGCTAGCTCGGAAACAACCATGACTTGTCGCCCCCAGAGAATGAAGCTAAGTTCAAATCCCCATTCAAAATGAAACTCATACGGCATTATCAGTTGTCTTGGCCTTCTCGAAAGACACTGCAGCTAACCAATGATGCAAGAATTAGGGTCAGAGGTCCTACTCAGAATCAGGATTGATTCCTCTCTTTTATTTTAGAAATAATGTACTCACAATCTCGCATGTTTTATTCACTTGTATTCCATTTTGGTCACAATCAAAGTCATTGTTTATGCCTCTTTTGTTTCCATTGTAGTAATGTTTGTATCCATGAAAAGTGCAACATGAAATTTAGACAAACTATTTTGTGATTCATAATCTAAACATTAATTGATGGGTCAAAAGACCACTGACATAAGATAAGAGAAATAAATGAAAATCAAAAGTCACAGATGTAACACTTTCCTTCTAATGATTAATGGAACAATCTTCTAATTGCATTTTATCAAGTCAAGCTCGAAAGCATTAGAATAGAGTTTGATCGATAGACCGATAGGTCCATAGAACCTTGGATTTGTACATCTTTCCCACCGAGGACTAGGAAAATCTGAAGTGGTGCACCTTCATCGAAGGACAATTAATATGAGAAATAGACCAAGGACTAGCAAAGCCCAAAGTATTGCAATTAGTTAATGTGGTTGCCTGTTCCTGCCGGAGGGTTCTCTCGGACCGTTGGGCCTTCGGACTCTAGGGAGTCGGTTTGGTCTGGAAACTGGAGTGGTCCCTGCAAACAAGTGAGGGGGTC